>CM053793.1:629090159-629240159 GCA_028749045.1 Cupressus sempervirens
AGACACCCTGTTAGCTTGTGGTGACTAATCAAGGAAGTAGTGTACATACTTCATAAAATTTTGGGCCCTATTTTATTAGAATTTTGGGCCAACATGTAATAATTAATTATAACCCTAAAGCGGTAAAAATTCTTGTATAAAAGAGCTTAGGATTAGGGAAATTTCATTTTTTGTGAAGTCAAAATTTCTTCTTGCAGTGGTATTGAGCTATAACGGATTACAGATTGTAAGAAGGTTGTAATCACTAGATCATGACAATATTGGACTTGTTGTTTGGTGGATGTAGCCCTAGGATTGGGTGAACCATGTTAAATCTTGGTGTCTTGTGTTCTCTTCTATGTGAGATCTATTATTTTTTGATATTTTTTATATTTCCATGTAATTGTTATTTATGTATGTGGTTTAATCCTAACAACACATCCCATCACCTCATTTGTAAAGAAAGAAATATTGTGAGAGTGCAAAGGCCTAGTTTTAGAGTGCAAGAATTTACAAGCTCAATACGCCTAAAAGATTGGTATATATTGATTCCAAATGCATATTTCAAGTACCATTAACTCATTTATGGATGTGTTGAAAAATGAGATAACATTTTTGTATGTTCTATAGCTGTCGAAGGAATGGGGTTTTTCATGGAGCCCATACATAGTTGTCGTGGGTACTTCAAGAGGGCCCAATGAGCTGAGGAAGGAGAAAATGAGGATTATGGCATGTATCCATTGTACACCAGGGCATCTAGCTAGATTTATTAAGTTTGTAAAGCCCCTACAATTCTGTTCCATATCTCTATTTTCTCCTCTAGCTTTGAAAACCTTGGATCAATTTCAATCCTCAACCAAATAAATTTCAAATTTAAGGGCCTTATCAAATTCTTACAATGTTTTCTTTTGTAAGTGTCTAAACTCCATTGTCCTCATCTTCCTAGAGAAGAATAAGAAGACATGGAGATGCATGGTTCAACCATTGTGTATGTCCATCTAGTTGTAGCACATATTTCAATGTCAAGCTCAAGATCTTAATATGGTACATTTAAGCATAAAACATAAGTGTAAATGTAGAGGCAAGATGATAGATCTAGTTATTAGAATCTAATAGAAGGAAATTCCTTTGGAGAGAGCTCTTTGTAGCTAGCTATTCTTCTAATTCAAATGCTATGGATTGGTAAGTTTGTCATCCTTTGTGTACCTAGAGGTGAGTGCCAAGATCAGGGTTAATCTATTCTAACTTTTGTGATATTTGAAATGCATTTGGAGATAGTAGGAAATTGAATCCTTTTTAGTTGTCATGACTGGTACATTTATATAATTATGTTCTAGTGAGTGTTCCAAGTCTAGAGGCTCCAAAATATTTTTATTGGCTAGGTAGTTGACTATCAAGTATTATGAAAAAATAACTTTTTATCTTAGGATAGAGACTCCTAAATGAATTCTACAAGCATTAGTTCTTTAATTATAACTATACCCAATAAGGGATTTTTACCAATTTCCATAGCTTACTAAAAGAGTGTGTGCATGTTGTGTTGGCTATTTGTTAAAATAAGTTGTAGACAAAAAGATAGTTGTATTAAAGTTTCTTTAAAACAATGTCTTCATAATGAATTTTTTATGGGCATACCTATTCTTCAAAATCGCATAATTCTATTATTTTATAGAATTCATAATAGTCGTTAGAAGGCATCTCCTAGTAGCTGTGAAAGAGATGCTAATCACTTATGGAAATTGTGAATTTGGCAACAACACTAATGTAGTAATAACATTCCTAACCAATACATATGCTCAGTATGTCACAAAATTTGAGTATCTCAAGTTCAAAGATATTAGGTATGTAGCTCATCACTAAATCCATTTCCTTTAATGATGGGATTTGATATACCTTTTGATTTCTCATGCGAAGTAACAATTGCACCTCCTTGTACAAAACTTGGCAACAACGTTTCTACTTAACACAAACATGTCGAATAGTCAACTATATCATGGTGAGGAGTAGAGAAATAGTGTACAATGGAATATTGCAGTGATTAATGTGATGTAATAAATGTAGATTGTATGTTATTCAATCACTCAAGATTTTATCAAAGCAGATTGAATGTTATTCTATCAATGAAGATGTGTACAAATCTCCAAACCATGAACAATAAATGGTTTACCAGTAGTTGTAAATTTAAATGTGAGACAAATTCTGGATGCATACGACCTCATAGGAAAAAGCCTATCGGATAATAACAAGTGTACAAGCCCATTTAATAATTGGCAGCATCCTTATTAAGCTGGGTAATATGATGGTGAGGGGAAAAGTGCTGGTATAAACATAAACATTATTTTTTGTGTATGAGATAGGTGACTAGGCATGAGACAAGGAATTAATCAAATTTGGAGCATTCACTCTATAGGAGAAGCCTATCAACTTAATTAAAAATAGTAATCAATTTTAGTCAAAATAGACCTACTTTTCAATATATGAGAAATGTTTGAATGTTATCTTTTAAAAGGAGATATATTTAATAAAAAATATAATAACTCCCCCCCCCACATATCAGAACAATGTGTTATTATGTGTTATATTTAAAATAAAATTTCCATTTACTAAAATACCAAGCATGCTTCATTCAATATTTCATAAAGAGATCTTATAGTTCACTTGTTTGTATTGTTTAATTGTAATATATTATCTTCTCATAATTGTAATATATATTTGTACTATAAATAAATAATTTATAATTAAATTAAAATAAATAATCAATGCTCATCAAAGTTGACCTTCTTTTGGATACATGAGAAATGTTTGATTGTTGCTTTTGAAAAATTAATATATTTATTTAAAATAAAATAACCATTTTTTTCTTAAATATCACAATTATGTATTATTTCATGTCTCATATTTAAAATAAAACCTCCATGCTCTATTAAAATAAGAGACTTGCTTCATTTCTAGGCATGGAGCTAGTGGGTAAACTTATCAATAGTTTCAAATCAGCTTACATGAATCTCCTAGTTCACATGTCCTTTTCTCTAATTGTAATAGATTATTTTCTAACAATTGTAATTATATTTAAACTTAAATGTTTTAAATTTCTATAGGACTTTTTGTACTTGTAACAATAATATGTAAAACTCTTCTGAGTTTAATCTTCTAACATTCGAATTGGGTTATTTATTTAATTTTCTTACCCCAACTATTTTTAAATAGTTTGAGCACTTATAAAACACTTTCTACAAAAATATTAACTAATTATAAACATTGATTATGCTTAGTCACTATTGTTTAGGCATGAGACTAATGCTTTCAAAATATTTTCTTTATGTTAGTTCATCCCTTGGGCATTGTTCATCTTCCATTTATCTTATGTTATCCTAGGCTTTCAGAAAACTTTCCTCTTAAAGTAAAATCTCTCTTTTCTTTTGTTCCCTATTGGTTGTGGGTATTATTCCTAGTAGTCTTTCTCATTTTATCGTAGAAAATTAATATCAAAATAAGAAGGGCTATGCAAAAATGACATGTTGCATAAAGTTTGGATAGTTGCCAACCGCTTAAAGTTATAAATTTGGTTCTTATTTGTATTGACAAACAAAATCATACTTTCTTCATGTAAAATAAACTTGTGGCTTACATTGAAGTGAATCAATCTCTTTTTCTCCAAGATTTAATTTATACTAGTACACCCAATTGTCAATTGCATGAAATCATTATATTATATTGGAGGGATTATATTTGGATATGATATGGGTGAGGGAATTTAGACATTTATTTTCTTTTCTTTTTCAACACTATTTTAATTGACTGTCTACGTTGAGTTTGCATGACTCCAAATTTAGATGCCTTCTCTAATAACAACCAAAAGACAATCAATAATATTGTTCTATGACCTTTATGGTTTAGCTCTTTATGCTTTTCTTTAAGCTCCATATCTTTTTTTTTCACTTCAATATCATCCATGGGCAATTAGATACTTTAGGGTATTTGTTTTTCTTACCTTTTCTACAAAGCTTTTGGTTTATTGATTGCTTTTCAATTTTCATGACTCCAATTTTGGATTCCAACTAGTGCTAGTCATTAAGTAGGGGTTAAGAAAAATAGGGTTTCTAAGAAAGTAAAATATTCTAGATTTTTAGCCACTCTAGCATAAACTTTGTATAGCCTATGATATTGCTATCAAGATTTAACTGTCTGATTTTTGAGTCAAACTCATTGACCATGTTTCATGAGTTGGTATTCAACCTAAATCCATCTCTCATGGGGATAAATGGAACACTTACCACTCATTGGATCTGGGTGATGCGTCAATGAGTTTGACTCAAAAATCACATAGTTAAATCTTGGTAGTAATGTCACAATTTGACATGCTGTGGAAATTATCTCCTACTTATCAATAATATAGCCTTTCAAGAAATTCAAGTACAGGATGGCATGGTTGCTTCCAAATTTGAGGTAAATAGGACTAACATGTTCTTAATGTACAAATTCTTTCTTTATCTAATATTTAATGTTATGATTTTTATATTCTTGAATATTAAAGGTTAATATGATTTTTCTTAATGTCTTATCCCATTATAGTGATTTTCTGTCACAATGGAAATAGTTTATGCAAAGACTACCTAATACAATGAATTTATACTTTTGGCCTTATTTCTGAGTCATTATTTATAGTTTATACAATTGGGCCTGAAATTAAATACTTATTAACTTGTACTTTTTAGCTTGTCCAAAGATTTCTATCTTTATTCAACAGTAGATATTTTTATATTCTTTTGAAATTATTAATTTGGATAATTATTTTTAGCTTTGTGGTGGATGTTTATGTTTCTTTTCCAAGTTTTGCAATTTATATTAGTATAAAGATTTCTTTAGATATTGACGAAGTTTTGTAAGTATGGGGAAAAGAAAAGAGTGGCTAGCAAAAGGAATCTTATGGTATTGTGTTTTCATTCTAGAAAAATATATTCAAGAAGATGATAAGGAAGCCCTTAGGCTGGTAGATTATGATGAGTCCCTTGATCATGACATTTAGTTGTCCCCACAGACTTTGGATGAAAAAATGGTTGAGGGTTCTAGTCAAGTTAAGAAGATAGAGGACAGAGGGGTAAATCATAAGGAGAATAGATGAATGTGCATTCTTATTCTTAAAACTATTTATCCTAATGAAGTTAATGTCAAATTTTTAGAGGAGCTCCTTAGGGATTTTAGCATTTATCCATTGATTGGGGTGTTTCAAAGTGAAAAATTCATTTCTATGTACAACTTTAGGCTAGATAAATGGTCTTTTAATTATTTCAAAGCCCTTAATTTGAAATACAAATCATTATAGGACAAAGTGGAAGAGCTTTAAAGTAGGAGGCCAAAAGAGACTTGAAGGAGAAAGGTCAGGTTAAGAGTAATGTTTATAATTTGGTTGAGGAGCTAAAGGGGAAAATTGATAAAAATGGACAATGTGGTGTGTCTTGACTAGTTCTCATGGATTAATGAAAGATACTCTAGAATGCCTGAAAAAACTCATGGGCAATGTAGACTAGGAAGCACATTTAATTCTTGTGTTGGATCTTGAGGATCTTGATCTGGGAGATATGTCCACTAGCCTGAGAAATGTATGAGAGCTAGTATGTGGAATAATCTTGAAAGTAAAGTCATATGTGAAAGAAGAATAAAGATCAAGGAAGTTGCAGGAAGAATTAAAGATATTTAGGAGGAGCTAAAATTAAAGGTTATGGAGGTCATCTAAGCTCTAGTTTGGGTTGTCCCATTCCTATGGCTTTGGTTTATTTTTGTTTCCTATTATATGTTTGTTGGTTATAGGCTTCATTTTCTAGTTTTGTTTGTGACTATGTCAGCTCTTTGTGGAAATGCTTTATTTTGGGAATTCAATATTTAAATCATTTTAAAAAACTTTGGGGTTTTGGGTCTCTTGTTAAAAACCAATTTTTTCCCTATTGTCCTCATGTAGAGCACATGGAGTCTAATATTTTGTATTTTGAAATACATTTTGTGCAAATTCAATAGTGGTTTAATGGCTTGAGGAAAATTAATTTGATTCTTATACCTTAATTAGTTAATACTACTAGTTTCATTTTGTGTCCTTACTATGAATGAGTCACCCCCTAAACTTTCCATCCCTAAAGGAACTGATGTGTGTATAAATTTTAACAAGTTCAACATAGTACACAATAATTTATTTTTGAACTATGACGAAGATGAAAATTAACTACGAGAATATTTGAGAAAAATAAATGTTTACAATTAGTTGATATTGTAGTATAAATTACTTTACAAGTGTTCAACCTATTAAAAATGGTTGGGATAAAAAAATCAAGTATATAAACCAATATTAATGTTAAAAGCTTAAAATAGAAAGGCTTTTAAATATTATTGTTACAAGTAGGAAAAAACCTATTCCATTTAAATTTTAATTATAATTGCAATTATTAGAAAATAGTGAACTCAAAGATTCCTTTATGGTGATTTCTAAACTTTTGTAAATTCAACCACTACTGTCATGCCTAGAAATGAAGCAAGTCTAATATTTTAGTACATACAAATTTTATTTTAAATATGAAACACACAATAATACATGATTAGGATAATTGAAACAAAAAAAAAAAACTTATTTTATTTTTAATAGATATATTAATTTTTTAAATATAACATTCAAACATTTTTCATATACCCAAAGGTACATCTATTTTGGCTATCATTGATTATGTATTTTAATTTGATATTAAATAGAGAGAGAAAGAGAGAGAGAGAGTGTGTGTGTGTGTGTGTGTGTGTGTGTGTCTGTGTGTGTGTGTGTGTGTGTGTGTGTGTGTGTGTGTGTGTGTGTGTTACAATTATGAGAAAATAATCTATTACACTTAGACAATAAGGACAAGTGAACTATAAGATTCCTTTTTGAGGATTTGAAATGAAGGAAGACTACTATTTTAGTAAATGGATCTTTTATCTTAGTTATAACACACACTAATCTATCATAATGACATTTTGGAAAAAAAAAAAAAACTATTGTATTTTTTACCAAATATATCTATTTGTAAATTACAACATTCAAACATTTTCATGTATTGGAAAGAAAGTTTATTTTGGCTCACATTGATTATCCTTTTTAGTTTTAAAATTAATTTTTTTTTATAGTAAAAATTTATTGTAAGATTGAATATAAGAAAGACAAATAAATGTATCTACATCCTCCCCTACAAAGGTGACCATTGAAACTGATGCATTTCTTCTCTAATCATCTTAGTTTCCCAAGAAAACACATGATTAATGAATTTTCTATAGAGACTCTGATGTGAAACATAAGTTTTGAGAAATAAATTCTTTAGAATTTGCTTTTTAAAACACTTAAGCCAAAGTAATTAGACCTAATCAGCACAAAAAACAAAGTGACAACAACAAAAAGTAGTAATGGCCATTACAAGGTTTTGGATTTCTAGTGCCTACCCTCATTCACATCTTTTCTAGACTTATTGTTGCTATTATTATTAGACTATGTAGACTAGTTTTATGTTGATGGTTTAGTGGTGTTGTTTTGACACTATCAGATATTATGATAGGGATTTAGTTGATATATGATGAGATCATTTAGACTTTACATTTCATGTATGTATGATGATCATTACATTGTTTTTAGTGATTAATGATGATTAGTTAGATGGTTTATTATCTCATATTTTTTTATTATGGTTACTTACCCCATACTTGCATGTGTATGGTGTGCGTGTTTTCTTATTGTATGACATTTCTGATGTGGTTAAGGAAGGGAGTCGTAGTCACCTGCTTAGTCGGGATCTACACAATGCACCACTTCCTACCATTGTCTATTTAGCTTAGCATTATATATTGTATTATACATGCATGGTTTTTCTGCAGGTTGCAGATACCGGGTATCGAATTCTCTGAATTGCCAGGATGAGCGTACCCTATTATACTATCTCAATGATAAGAGAAGGGAGATAAATTCTCAAGTCCAAATCCCAAACCTAAAAACTATTTGTCCTAGTGAGTTAGGGCAAGTATCAAAGTTGAATACCCACCGAATGTGTCGGATGACATATTTCGTGATTTTTAACCCTTTAGATTTATTTTGTATGATTTGTTCTATGATGGGTTTTCATATTTTATCTTGGAGGTCTATGGTGAATTTTTCATTAATTAAGTCTTAATAAATAGATTTAATTAATAAATTATTATATTTGAGAAAATTAATAAAATATCATGATCTTTGATATTTTGATTGTGACTAATTAAATGTGAATTATTGGAGAAAAAGAATTAAATAAAAGAAAACTAGAAATTAAAATTAATAATAATTATAAAATAATAATTATGTAATAAATAAAACAATAATAATAAAAGTTATAAAAAATTAAAATAAAAGTTATAAAATTTAAATAGAAAATTATTGGAGTTATAAGCTTGCATGGGAGTTAACATGTGTCATCAACACGAGGGTTAGTGCATCAATTAAGCACAAGGTGTCTACAACTCTATGACTCATTAAAAAGGTTTGAAAAGACCCATGCTTAGTTGGTGACACCTTCCAGCTGTTTCAAGAAGCATTCCAAAAGTTTCTTGAGAGCTCTTTGTATTCAGGCATTCATAGAAGCTTAGAGATAGCATGGAGAGAAATTGGAGCATTGGAGGACTCAAGAACTCAGAAGAAGGGAGCTTGCTCTATGGGTTTTCTGAGGAAGAGTGAATTAGCATTAGAATCCGGGTAGATTCTTGTGATTTTACTTATGCTATTTCCGCATCATGCATTCCTATCTTCATTGTGTCTATTATATGTGTCTGAAACTTCTCTATGATTGAATCTGTAATTTGAAATTGGAATCTAGATATGCTATTTGGTTTAGAAGAAAACAATAGAAAAAACCCTAGATCCAACTAAGGAGAAATAAATAGATATGAATCAGATTTGGGTTCGAATTTATATTAAATTAGAAAGACAAGATTTGGAATTAAAATAGAAATTTTATGGTGAAAATTCGAATGATTAGATGTAACCTTTCTATCAATTATATTTTTGGATGCGTATGAATAAACCCTTTTATGGTTAAATTTAGAGAACAATTATTTTAAGAGGAAATTTTTAATTCATCACAAACTTCCCTATCGCTGCCCCTTGGATAGACCTGAACTCAGTCATTCATAACTTTTTATTGTGATTGAATTTATTCAATCGCTCTAGTCAGAATTGGCGTAACTTGGCCCTCTCCAACATATTTCAATTTCAGCCTGATCCAACGGTTCATTAGGGAGATATGACCGTCGTACTGAGACTATTTTATTCAAGGACAGATATTTCTCCATTTCTCATAACCAAAAGTTCTTTATGCTAAAACTTCACAAAAAAATAATATACCAAAGCATGGAATGGATTAAAGATATTATTGCAATCTTCGCTTATTAGAATCTTATTAATATGCATTAGTTTTATATGGTTTATTATCTAATCTAATTAAATCAAATTTAATTAAGATTAGTTAATAGTAGAAGAAGTGTAATTAATTATTAGTCAATCTAAGTAAATGGATTTTTAAATGAGAGAAAATTAAAAGAAAAGAGATTTTAATATAGTTTATATAGTGAAATTTTTATAATGTATATTGAATACTAGTTAATATATATAAAACAATTTTAGAGTTGTTTAATGAAGATGATAATGTTAAGAATTTGGAGATTATACATGTTAAAATCTACAATGAGTCTTATTGGTTTGTGATAGGGATCTTTTTCAAACAACATTTATATAGACAAAATATTATTAGTACAATTAGCAAATGGAGTCTAATAGTTTTGAGCAGAAACTTTTATCTATCAAACAAATACATGGGTTAGGAAAAACGTGAAATTTCTCCACTTAATATAATTTGGGAATACGTAAACTGAGACTTTTTAATTCAAATTTGAAAACTTAGCAAAACCAAAACATGTGTTTGCATCATGTATTCTATATGCTTCTTGTTTTGGGTTTTGGGTTAACTAGTGTTGACCAGTCCTAGGTTGTTACCAGAGGCTCGGGGGTTATGAGATGTGTTGGCATGTTGATCTTATTTGGTCTCGATCTTTATAAGCCCAACCATGGTAATGTGATTGTATGCTCTATGAAATGTTTGTATTTGTTCATCAGTCTTCATGTGTCAAGCTGAGATGTATGTGTATGAGACACTTGAGCTAATCATTTTTGAGTTAGCGATCAATTATCCTTGATTATTTTCTAGTCGCCACGATGGGACTGAGATGTGGATTTATTCTTGATGATGTCATGTTGTGACATGTTTGACTCAACCATTTTTGGAGTCTTCGATCAGTATGATTGAGATATATATTTTGGTTATTGAGAACTATTGGATACTTTGATTATCAGTGATACTTCAGTTGCCAATAGAGAGCTGTTGTGTTCATGATTTTCTATGGATGTTTGCTCATGGAGATTTGATGCTTTTTTGCATATTTGATGATTTTATGGATTATCTTTTGTGATTTTGAGATTTATGAGTCCATGAGCATTAGGGTAGGATATCTGCATGTAGTGACGGGAAGTGGCTTGCAATGGGGGCCGGGGCCCTAAGAGGCTGCCAGGGTAACTCATTGTAAGTTGGATTAATAAGTGATAACATTCACACCTAATACTAACAAAATGAACCTAAAAAAATAAGTGTTTTTTTCTCGCCCATGCCTTGAGTGCTTGTACAGGCTAGGATGGGAGTAGTGAGATGCATGGTTGTGACCTTGCATTCCATAATATGCCTTGTCAGTATGAGAGGATACTAGTGGCCGCATGAAATCAGTATGGACCCATGGAGTTTAGCTAACTGCCAGGGTAACTTGTTAGATAATTGCGATGACACTTTTTCGCTTGCATAGTAGGTTCCTACATGTCAATGTGTGCCTCTGGGATTAGATGTCAGTTTTGTGATTGGAACCTTTGAGTTAGTATACTTTTAGGATTCTTGGACTTATGGAGATTTGTGCTATGTGATTTTGATAGCCTATTTAGAACTTGAGATTATCTCCTCAGCACGGTGGGAGTGGACCACTTAGGTACCACGCGGTCAAGTGGTAGTGTATTTTCCACTCTTATCATTTGAGATTCATTGAGACATCGTGGCTGATGCGTCATTCGTGATGGTGGATATGTA
This sequence comes from Cupressus sempervirens, assembly GCA_028749045.1. NCBI lineage: Eukaryota > Viridiplantae > Streptophyta > Pinopsida > Cupressales > Cupressaceae > Cupressus > Cupressus sempervirens. Next base: position 629,101,292 of record CM053793.1, read on the forward strand.
TCCTTTCATTGATGATTAGCATATGTTAGATCATGTTATCTTATGCTTATATTTGCATGTTAGATTTCTTTCTACATATGATGTTATATATGTTAGGAGTGACATTCCTACTATGTTAATACCGATGATCCCTTCGGTGATTTGGGATATTATGCACGGAGGGATGGCTAGGGCCCACGATGGTCTAATGATGCTATTAACGATTGGGAGGAACCGTGCACTTAGTTAATTATGTTTGATCTTATGATGGATGTATATGTATTCTATCATAATGAATCATGAGTATCATGTGATTGTCATTGATGTATCATGGATTAGAATAGGATGATGTACCTTATTCTATGTATGTATATTTTTGAGCTTGTCATACCCTGTGACATGTATAGTGGATGAATGAACACTTGAAATGTAATGTGTAATCATTGGACTTATCATTATTATTTCATGTGGTTATTGTACTAGATGGATTCATGTATGTAATTCAACGTTAAGGGATCTTAAAGAATGTAATCTATTATGTATGTTATGTTTACTTTTCAGATGGACATTGCTATTGCTTCCATTATTATGTATAAGTTATGTATGGTATTTACTTTCATGTTATCTTAAAAATAAAAAATGTTACCAAACTTAGTGAAAATTCTAGGTTAATTCTTTGGATCCCTTGGCAGGGCGTTACAGGATTTGCATAGAAAAGACTTGAAAGAAGGGAGGAATTTAAAGGAAGTCGGCATACCAACAGAAGTTGATCCGATGAGTGTTTGGATCATAAGTTACATCATTGCATAAATTTCATTTTATTATCTAAAATCCCTCCTTTGTGTCGTGTTAGCCAATGATTAAACCTTCTCATTTCTTATTTTTGACCAAATGTTGATCAATGATTGTATCAATTCTGTTTTGTGAAAGTTTTAAAACTAAGGTATTGGAATTAAAATAATTTAAATTACTCTATAATTGGGATTTTCTGGAGAAACAAATGTTGTAGATATATATATTGGGTTGACATCTTAAGTTTGAGGTGAAGGTAATTCTTCTACATTTTTTTGCTTACTCTTGATTCAATCCATTGCTTCAAGAGTAGATAGTGTATTTCCATATTGTATATTAGTTTAATGTTGTATCATTAACAAATAATATAGAAATGTAATGTTTGACCAAAATTTAAGGATCATTAGAAATTAAAGGAAAAATAGAATGAAACAATAAATCACTAGCTTAATTAAGTATTAAACATATCTAATTTATTGTCAAAACTATTTAACTATTTTATCAAAAATACAACATTCTTCAACAAGTATTACATTACAGCTTGTTGAAGAATAAATGTTTAAAAACATCTCCCCTCAACCCTCCTCCCACTTGCCACCCCCTCCCCCGCGCTCTTACACAATTAATCAATTTCATAATTTGTCATTACATATGACCACTGCCTCCGAATCTTACCGCCAATTTGGAGGAATTCAAAAAATAAAAAATCACTACAATTTTAAATATAATTTTTGCCAACCAACTATTCGATTCACGCAACATGGGAATTCCGGAAGCCAAACTCTACGGTGACGGTTGATGGAAACATGCCAGCATTTGCATACTTTTCTACTATATTTTTCAGAACGTCCGGACGTCTACTTGCTAACGAAGGGTAGCTATCGGTAGCTATCGGCATGGGCCATGTTTTATGATCGTTGGATATACAAAAAATAACATTCATTAGATGATTGCATATTATAACCATCTATCCATAATAACAAGTTACAGACTCTCATTATGTATCAAATCCAAAACTAGAGTTGCGAAAATGTCCTCTACTAGTGGTGCAACAATGAATAACGAGAAGGAATGGCTTTTGGCAGAGGAGCTTTCCACCGCCTCTTGTCTACCCATGGCTATGAGAGTTGCACTAGAACTTGATGTACTGCAAATCATAGCCAATGCAGGCGATGACATTCAGATTTCCCCTGCCCAAATTGTGGCCCAAATTCCAAATGTAACAAACCCGGATGCAGCAATTACTCTAGATAGGATTCTCAGAGTCTTAGCAAGTCACTCAGTCCTCAAATGTTGTGCAACCCTAGGGAACAACGGAAAGCCTGAGAGGCTCTATGGCCTGACTCCTCTCTGTAAATACTTTGTGAAGAACAATGATGGCCTGTCCTTTGCACCACTGGCCCTTGTGAATCAGGACAAGGTGTTTATAGACCCTTGGTTCTATCTTAAGGATGCTGTTCTTGAAGGGAGTCAGCCATTCTTCAAAGCTCATGGGGTGCATGCGTTTGAGTACCCTGCCAGAGACCAGAGATTCAATGTGATGTTCAACAGGGGCATGTCTGAACATTCTGCAATGACCATGGTGAATATTCTTGATATCTATGAGGGCTTCAAAGTTTTGTAGGAGCTTGTGGATGTGGGAGGAGGAGTTGGGTCTACTCTAAAGCTTATACTTTCCAAGTATCCTCATATCAGGGGTGTGAATTTTGACTTGCCCCATGTTGTCAAAGATGCTCCTCAATATCGAGGTTAGTCAACACTATTGATTTATGTGTAATTTTCTTTTAATCTTTTTTTAATTGATTATGAATTAGATTTAGAAATTGTTATATATATATATATATATATATCTAATATTTTAGATTATATATGTGAGTCATTATTGAGATGATAAAGGTTTTAGATTTTGAAAATTTTATCAATGTTTAAGATCAGATATGATCTATCTTTTGGATGATAGAGAGTGTTATTGGAAACATTGATAAATATATTAGATTTTTGTGTAATTGATATGTACATCACAAATTACAATTTTGTCTGATCCATAGTTTCGATCATTCTGAAAATAGATCTTTCAAATTGTCCCAAAACTTTGATAAAACTCTTAAACATAGTCTAACTCAGAAATAATAATAATCTTAAAGTATGAATATTACTGAAATGTAGTCTAACTCAGAAATGATAAATATCTAAAACTACTCATATTACTGAAATGTTGACTTTGAATTGTTATGGAAAATATCTTCTATTTTTCTATTTATATTCTACTTTTAAGATTTCTGTTATCACTCATAAATCACAAAATAAATTATTTTGAATGAATTTTCATAAGGTTTGACACATCTTGGAGGAGACATGTTTGAGAGTGTGCCATCCAGCAAGGCTATTTTATTGAAGGTGTGTAATCCAAATTCAAAATCATTATATAGTTAAGTGAAGTTTGAAATGCTATTTGATAATATTTTTATGATATAGATTTGAAGGTCTTTTGTTTGAGCTATTTAATTTTTAGTTCATCATCATTTGTCATCATTAGATTTACCAACAAACTAAATACATTAAGCAATTTGAAAGGAAAAATATTTCTTTTAAAACCCATTATTACTCTAACATGGGTACGAAATAAATAAAGGAACATTAAGCAAACAGTCATTAAGCTAGAGGAATATAATGTTTTTTTTTTAATAATATTAGTTTTTACATCTTTTGTAGATTCTTATAATAAAAGCATGTATAATATGACATAATAGAAATTATTATTTAATAAAACTACTTGTTTGTTTGTTATGGTCAAATTTTTTGTTTATATAACATTTGAAATGTTTATGAGTTTGGATATTGAAGTTGATAATATTTTTTTTTATATTTCTTTTGTTAGTGGATTTTACATGATTGGAGTGACGATCATTACATAAGGCTTTTGAAAAACTATCACAAGGCATTATCCAAGAATGGGAAGTTGGTTATAGTAGATTGCATCTTACCAGTAGATGCAGAGACCACTCCATTTGCTAGAAAATTATTTCATGTAGATCTTATAATGTTAGCATGCAATCAAGGGGGAAAACAAAGGACAATGGAAGAATTTGAGAACCTCGCAAAAGAAAAAAAATTTGTAGGAGATATTAAGCCCATTTGTTGTATCAATGGTTTATCAGTTATTGAGCTCTATAAGTGACTTTGTCAAATTTTCATTACAATAGTGGTTGGGATTCATACTTATCTTTTACCATGTGAAATAATTTGTTGAGTGTGGAATATACACTCGGTGGGTGTGGATATACACAATTACTACCATTGTAAAAATATATCATGGGCTTCAATCCTAAGAATAGATAACCTATTTATCTTTTCCTTTCATTTATTTATGTACTATATTTGTTTAGTTTTTAGTTTTGTATTTAAATCTCCTTTGATATTTTGGTCTTAGTAGAGAGTTTACATAAAAGAAAAATATTATTGGATTGCACCAATTAATTTCAATAAAACACTCATTTGTAGAAAAAAACTTTCTTTCTTAAAAGGCTTCTTTAAAATCATATAAAAAAATAGTGAATAATTGTGATATTAATGTTTACTCATTTCATCCTTAATTTTTTATAAAGATAAATAATAAATAAATACAATCCTACGAAAGAAAAATAAAAATTGTTATTAATAATTATTTATCTTAGTTTCAAAATTAACTTCAATCCATCAAACATTAAAATTCTCTTCAATAAGGATTTGAGGTATTCTTTGTATTCATGAATTTATTTATTGACTACTCTTTGTATGAAAAAACATGTGAAGAAAGTGGATTAATGTGTAAGATTTCTATAGAAAATTATGATGCTTATACTAACAAAGCTTGAAAATTTATTACAAAAAAAATATTAAGTGAGAGATAAATACAATTTTGAACATTGATTGAATTTTAAATAGTTACCATTAAGCTTTGGAAGTGAAGGATATGATATGTCACTTGATATTTCTATAGAACCAATGTAGTTTTTGTCTTGTTAAGCATTTAAGTGCAGGATTTGATATGTTACTTGATGTAGAATGTGTGGACTATAGAGTTGTTTGTCTTACACTAAAGATTCATACTATATATGGTATTTTTTGTGCACTTGTTGGAGTGTTTTCTTGCAAATGTGAGCATACCCTTACACTTGATGATGGTTTCCTTTTTGGACCACTTTATTGAGATTGGATGGGAGTGGAAGTAATCATACTAGAAGTGGTATTTTTTCATATAAAAACTTCATTTCTCTCTTGTGGCATGCTTGCTAATATGTGGACTATTTTTTTCTATGCTTATATCCCATACTTCCTCTTCTTTAAATGGCATATCTGCATTGATTATAAACATTTTGTAATTGGATTATACAATATCTAAGCCTTTGATTCATCATTATATTCAAAAAAATATGCATCTTTCTTATTCATTATCTAATTTTCCTATCAATTCACCTAGTACATGTGCATATGTAATATTTCCAAATATTGGCATACAAGAAACATTGTGTTTCCTTCCACTTGAAGATTCTTTTGGAATCACTTTTGTCTATGTCATGTTAAAAATTGATTCATTTTATAGGTTGGGTATGTGTAGGATCATGATATACCAAACTATGCCCTTAAGTGGTAGTGTGAAATCAGTAAATTGGAATTATGTTAACTTGATGTGCATTTTGGAAATACTTATGAAGTCTATATTAAAAAATTCTAAAAGAGAATCTGTAGGAAATAGAATGTAGTTTCTAAACTATAAGGTATTGTTGCCCCACTTTTTTTTTTCTAATCTATTGGTAAAAGTGAGTTCTGTGTGTTTAGATGAAGTATGTTTTATTCCATGAATGTTTGAGTCTAGGTCTAGATTCCTAAAGGCTAGTTGGTCTTTATCAAATTTTCACAATACACCTTCTCTATCTACAAGCCATGCAGGTTTTTTTTGTCTTGTTATTTTTCGTGTAGGTTTAGTACCCAATTTGATAGAGATCAATTTTCACTTGTTGCAGATGAAGCGTGGTCAATAGTTTTGTTCCCATGTTTTTGAAAATTCTCTGAAATTCACATGTCTTTACAACACTAGATCATGATGTCCATATCAATGGTTGATAAAATAGGCATTGCTAGAAAATCCCATGTTGCCTTCTCCATGGCAGGCTTTCAAACCATAAAGGCATTTTTTCATGAGGGCTCACTTGGAGACGTATCTAGCTTTAAAAAAATTCATTGTGTGCAAATTTTAAAAAAAATTGATGTTTGAATCTAGGATCAAACTCCTAAACATAATTTGGATTCATTGTCACCCAAATACTAAGCCTTGGTGGAAAACCTCTGTTCGTCTTCTCCTTGGTCGGTTTCTAACCCATGAAGATGACTTTTGACAAAATAGATATAAGTTAAATGCATGATGCTAAGTGACATCCAAGTGGATCCATGCACCCTTAACTAAACATCTTTAATAGTCAGAATGCATTTGTCAAAGATTCAACCAATAAGGAAGCATTGGCAGAAAAAAGGAAATTGCCTCCTCTTTGGTGGGTTTCTAACTATGTAGAGGAATCAATTCAGTAGGTAAAATTTGGCCCCCATACTAGATCTATTATATGTGAAGATGATATTGGAATGAAACAAACCATTGAGGAAAGAAGATATGGTCAGGATCTCACTTGGGAGATTTTCATCAACATATTACCCCAAGGAAAACTTTCTGAAACTAAAAGGAAAATAGAAAAGTAAATAATGTGTTAATGGAAATTTATCGTTATATCCAATGGAACAGTGAAAAGATTTAAATAAATATCCTTTGAGATTTTTCATTTACTTTTTAATGGGTATTTCCTTATATTTTACTCGTGTCACAAATTCTAAAGTATAATAGATGAATCGAGGTCCTTGTATAAGTACTCATAGGCAGTTGAATTGGTTATCTTGTTTCCTTGATTTCACATTTTATCGGTATGCATAGCTTTCAAAAGCCAGTGATTATAGTATTTTTTGTCTTATTCATTTTTCAATTCAAAATCTCATTCATAAGCTATGGCCATTAAGTTAACTCATTTTGATGGTTTCACTGGGATCAAGTCTCAATTGTAGAATTTCATAGACACATCCCTTTGTTTCCATGATATCGCAGACTTCCAAAGGTGGGTAAAATCTAAACGAATTCATCCTATCACTGAGAACCTTTGAGGATTTGTTTTGGTCAAAACCATTGGTTTCCTAGTTGTAGTTCAAGCCCTAAAACTCATTTATGAATGTATTCACCATTACAATCTGGAAACCAAGCACATAGTTCTACTTGATGACACTACATTGATTTCAATTGACAGACAAATGGTGGTGAATTTCCTTCATGTGCCAGAGCATGAGGAGTTTTTTGACTTAATTGTTAGTGATGTTGTTTCAGAATTGTTAGTGAAGAAGATAATTTGGAGAAAGCAGAACATGCAAACATTGTTCTAGAAGCCAAAGCGTGATAAGAGAAAAGTCTCCAAAACTTTGTTTAGAACTAACCTCAAACTAAAGATTATTGACATTTTAGTTCTCCTCCATAGATTAAGAGGTGAAGTAGAAGCCTTAAATTTTTTTGAACAATACTTCTTTTTGGTTTAGGCTATATGCTCAGATACATAGTATATTGATTAGGTGCAAGAGGTAAGTGAGATTCTATCTAGTGCTCTCCAAGTGGCCAAGTTTTACAACTCATTTTATATGTCTTCATTCTTGATTTATATGCCTACATATTTGCAATTACGGCCTAGACTTCCATGCCTAGACAGCTTCCTAATGATGTCAAGTCTTATGAATTTTATGCATGTCTCCAGCTACATAATAGTTATGTAGATTATGTAAAAGTGAATGATGTGTTTATTATGAGAATTTTTAGAGAACTACAAGGGTGCCTAGAAAGGAGATTCTCCCTTGAAGCCATAGCTCCCATCAGTCAATTTCGTTGTTATTTTATTTAGTTCTCATCTTTTTCTTACCTGCATCTTGTAGCTTTTGATGGATTTCCTCTAAAGTTGCCAAGATATTCAGATCATATGATAGTCTTGGTAGAGATAATTCAACATGCTCTATAGGTGAACATCTTGAGTGGAATTCTAAAGAAGAAAGAATATGAGTTTCCTATGAAGGTTGGAGCATTTACTTGTGATACTTGGTTTGCTACCAAGAATATGATGAAGGTTTTTGAGAAAAAGTACAAGTTAGATATGTACGAGGTCTTGAGAACTATGTTCAACCCCAACATATATGCTAAAGATGTCCTGTAGATTGGGAGTGTCATAAAGCACATTAGCACCATTGAAGACTATTGGGTTGATTACAAAGATGAATTTGAAAGTTGTGATCACGCTTTTACAAGATTGATAGTAGATAAAATTAAGCTATATAAGGTAAATATAGATGTGGATAGAGTTGAGGATGATGGTTAGAATATATATAGTGCTACTTATTTGACCAAGTTAAGGAATACTCCTACAAGCTTTGAATCATTCATAGATGTCATAGAAGACCTGGATATGATGATGGAAAGAATTTACAAGAGGACGGGAAAGTGGTTTGAGTGGACCTTGACATGACGAAGTAGAAGGAAAGCTGCATCCACTTAGCCCTCCTCAAATGTAGTAGCCACTTCATCTTCCCATAGCAATGCTTCAAGCACAATTCTACCTCTCACTTAAGGACCTACTTAACTAGCCGATAGAGATGATCAACCTCCTAACAAGAACATCCCACTAGATAAAACTTGTCAAGATGGTTTAGTACTAGTTATTAGGATAGAGGCAAAAGCCAAGAAGAAGAAAGAAAATGAACTAAAAGATGTTGCAGTCACAGTGGTTGTGCCATCCCATAGAAGTTCAATCCATTATATAAGTGCAACACTACTCCTACCAAGTAGTCCTCAATTATAAGTGGTTGATCTCAGAGATGACAGGAGTAGCAAAAGAGAATCTATGAAGTTGGGTGAAGTAGTGAAGAAAACATCTAAAGCAAAGAAGATTTTTGAAGCTTCAAAATTCATTTCCCTTGCTCCACAAAATCTTTTCTCCTCATCATCGAAATCCTTGACTCCTATTAAGAGAAATATGTTCAATGTGGATACACTAGGGACTAGGTCCAAAGTAATTACTATTGAGTCATGGCTTGAGAATACTTTAGACAGAAAGAGGGAGAGGATAGAAGATGGGGCTTCGAACAAAGAGACTCTATCTCTAGCCATCCACTCTGGGTCAAAATTGAGAAAAATGAAGAAGTAGAAGAGCTTTCCTGTCCTCGGTTGACACCCAGACACAAGGCACCTAACTATGGAGATCACCTAGCCCACCAAAGATGGTAGGATTGAAGACCTAACTAAAACTAACTTCACATTGCAATCTCTAGATTTAGGAGAGGTTAGGCATGACACCAAAGTGGGCTTATGAAAATCAACTAATGAAGTAAAAATCCTCAAGCTTGCCAAAGTTAGGATGAAGGAAGAGATCCATGAACTCAACAATTTCATTAGGAAACTAGTTGCCCCATCAGCAAGTATTTCAAGGTCACCACCTACTAGTGATCCTATAGCTATAGATATTTAGGTCATCATCTCTTACTTGCAAGAGGATAAGAATTATGGGAAAATCAGTTGGAAGTGGGGTGAAAAAATCAAGTCTAAAGGACTTATTGTTATAGAACAATTAGGAAATGGAGTGCTAAGGCTTGAGACAAAAAAGATAACATACTAGCTAACTAAGCTACTTTGTTAGCAGAAAAGGAAAAGAGTGAAGATTGCATCTCCCTTCTTTATATGGTCATTCAAATGTAGATCAAAGGAGAAGTAGAAGAAAAGATTCTACAAATGGGAGATGATCCTTTGTTTGAATGGCAATAGAGTTTGCAATTCAAAGCTAAAATGATCTTGGTAATAGAGGAAGGGCTACAAAAGACAAAGAGAAAAGTTAAGGAGGAACAAGATAAGAATTTTGAGTTGCTAAAAGGCCTACACACTAACTCCCAAACAAGTGGACAAGGGAAAGGAGTAGTAGGAGTTTTTTTTTTTTATGCATAAGACTTTCTCTAGCTACTTGGATAAATTAATAGAGAAATCTACTAGCTATCAGGATAGAGTGTTAGACTTCCAATGGAGTGGATGCATACGTGTGGCAATAGAGGAACTGCAAGAGTGGTGGAGTGCAATGAAGGACTTTGCCAGAGAACACTCTGAGTGGCTCTTTAGACACACCAACATCCATGTACAAAGACACAAGGAGCTCATTCCAATCATTATCACTGCCAAGACCTATAAGATGAAATTAGAGAAGGGGAAGAAAGTGAAATGATATTTCTCTCACTCTTTTGTATTCTAATGTGAAATTTTAATTGATAATTTGCTTCTTTCCATTTGTCATTTTTGAGGAGATGAACTAATTCAAATACTTTTTGTAACTATTCATCTCAGAATCCCATATATACTTGACTGAAAAATTAATGAATGGTCGACTAGTTTTTGGTGTGAGATACTTCATACTGTAGAGATAAATTGAATGTGTTTCATATAGATTATCTACTATTCCATTTCTTGTATTATTTAGAAGCATCTTTTTGAGTTGAATATAATTAAAGGACAAACAAAGCTTTGTTCCCCTATTTAATACAAAAAATCAAAGATAATCATAGTATTATTAGAGGTTAAAAGATATTCTTTCTAGTATTATTTCTTAAGCTATTTCCTTGCATTTTAGTGTTGAAGGCATTCTATTAGAGTATTGTTGTCACCTAGATTGCACCCTTGTGCTAAAGCTTAAATTTTAACAAGCTAGTGAAACATGGGATGATTCTTGGCCTATGGGTATGCCATGTTAAGGATCAACCTCTGGTGAAAAGGTTCAGCATCCCTTGAATCACCTCTTGAAACTGACTTTAACTTTGTAGGAAAAGGGGAGATAAAGTAAACATAAAACAAACTTTAACTGTAAATGAAGGTGATTCACCAAAACTATGGAGTGATACAACCTTGAATAAAACTCACAACTTGAAATGACTATAATAGTATGATCACATAAAGATTCTATTAACATTAAGAACATGAAATGTAACAATGTTCAGGGTTTGAAAGAAGGAAAACTTGTTCACATCTTTCAACCTTAGATCGCACACAAATCATACTTATTCTTCTCATAAATAACTTTTCTAATACCTCTTAAACACTTAACTTAAGCCAGTGTTTCATGGAAAAACAAAATAACTTAGAGCTAGAAATGCTTAAAAGACAATGACAAATTGACAATAGGGCCAAAGGGGGTCACTATTATATTATTTCGAAAGGAGAAAAAGCTCAAAAACTACATCACAATATATGATTGAGCTATCAAACACTAACTCTCAATGGAGGTAGAAAGAAATAACTCACAAGGAGGTACAATATAAGTGCTAATTGGAATAATGCCCAAGAATGTGGTATAAATAGGTACAAAACCCACAATCTACATTATCCCCAAACTTGGAAACCAATCAATAATTTCTATCAAATTAGTTGAAGACTACAAACTATCATCCCCATGAATCATTTTACAAACTATAACTAGAAAACTCTCATCTCCCAATAAATTCGATGGTAGGTTTATGAAACTTTCCAATTTATGAAAATCATCCTACCCTTAATTTTGGCAAAAATAAATCCCACCAATTCCATAATGTTTTTGCATTTTTAAAAATTTATTTAAATGGGATGATTTATAACGACATCATCCATTTAAATATTCAAATTTATAATAAAATACAAACATTATTAAATTAAAATCCCCTTATACATACCTTGGAATTTGATTTATATTAAAAATACCCCCCTTGCACACATAAGCATTCCCTTTTTCTAACACTTTGAAAAATAAAATATTTCCCACTATGCATATTAGAATGCCACCCCATTTTATGAATATATTAATGTATATTCACACATTAATATTAAAATAAAGGAATATGAAGAGGAAAAAGATGTCCTAGCTTGAACTAAAACTTGTACTGAAACAAGGAGGGAAAGTTTCCATTGTGACAGGAAGATGAACTGGTCTTTGTTGTATCATTTTTAGAAATAGTAGGAACTTGAATGAATAAAGGTAGGGTTTGGACTTTCCTTCCTCCATTTAGTCAATTTTCTTAAAAAATACAAGGATTTCATGGTTGGGATTGATCTACAACTTTTTACTATTCATCTCCTTCATTTTCATGCATGTTCTCTCTTCTTCCAATCGTCCTTATGAATTTGATAACATAGTAGGTTTTGGCTTCATTTATATAGATTTTTAATCATTATTGTCATGTATGATTTTGCATTTGACTAGGATTATAACCTGCAATTTGGCTCCATTTTTATCTTCATTGCTTTATGGGAATAACTCTAAAAATTTGTAGTTGTATGTTTATTTGTTGCTGGTGCATGCTACAGGAAATTTAAATTAATTTATTACATGTGGCTCCCTACTGAAATAATGAATGAGGGTCAAAAGCTAGAGCTCCTTGCTACATAATATGGGTAGGGCATAATCTTCAGTATGGTGCTGCTATCTCTTATTATTTCTGATGTAGGCATCTCAGATCTTAATGGAAATCTAATTTTTGATAGTGTAAGCATGTGTCCTTTCTAATTATTCATTTATTTAACATAAAAATATGCTGAAACTATATGATGCATGCCCTCAATGTGTTATTTTCATGGTACTGACAGTATTTAAAATTATTTCAGCACCACCTTATTTACCAACATGTTATTATGCTCATGAGGTAGAAATCTCATTATTATGTATTGGCTTTCAGAAATGCATCCATGTATGCATTTTTCTGTAGCTTGTATATGTTCATGCATGTATAAAAGTCAATAGACCTCATTCTTTTTATTATCATATTAGTATGTATAAAATTTTATTCTCCTTTCTAAAGCATACTTATGACAATAGAAAATAAGATGCATGCTTGATCTGATATTATTTTTACCTTCACAATCTTATTCTCTTTTTGCATTTCCTTCAAAAGCTCCTATCACACTTTTATCTTCTACATGATTCCATTTCTCTCTTCCAAAAATCTACTATCACACTTTATTCATTGCATTCTTCCTTTTTTATTATTGCTACATGAACAATTCTTTGTGCCATTTTTAGAAAATTAATAAAATGTCCCCTTAGATCTCCGTAAAAGAATTACTAGAAAGAATAAAGTTTGTTCATGACATCAATATCTAGTTCCTTGCCAATTTTTAGGGTCATAGGAGTTTGTGTGTGTCCATATCAATTTTTCAAAGTGTATATAATAGTAAAACTACTCACTTCCTATTGCTACTAACATGCCTAAATTCTGCATTCTGCATTTTGCTATAGTAATGATACCTAGTTCCTATCACATATGAAATTGTTTATTCATACTAGATATGCAATTTCTAATTCATTTAACTTGTTTTTCCTACACATGGAACAAACACATTAGATAAAATGTATCCTTCTCTCCTTTTGCATCGTCTTTTTGAGCCTTCTATGCATGTCTTGAGGATAGTCATCCAAGTACCTTTTGATTTTGCATGCACGATATTTGAAAGATATAAAATTTTTAGTATATCTTTCTAGATCTAATCCCCCTCACTCTCTTTTTGTAACCCTTACAGGTTCTGGAAGGAAACTTGAGCTAGTGATTAACCATGCATATATGACTCAAGAAATGTATGGTGCCTTGTATTCTTATTTCATTTCTGATGCATGAAATTTCTTTCAATATGCTTTATATGTTGGCTATGCTCATGGCCTATGTGAGCCTATATATTTCAATGATCTTTATCACATGCACCTTTCCTTGTACTTTCAATTTAGCTACCTTATTTCAATTGATTGTGTACCCAATCTTTCTCTTAATTTACAAATGAACACAAATCTAATGAAGCTCACATAATCAATTATAGAGGAAAATTCACCTAGTAATTAGGCTACCAAGTGTCACCAATTAGAATGATATGAAAATTGGTAACATTTCTAGCAACTTCTACTAATTGCTTGCTTGCTAAGCATCATTTGACCAGTTGCCTTAGCTTGTTCATTGGGTTTAGGGTCTAATATGGAATCATGATTGGAGCTGAAAACTTGAACATTATTATAGGATAAACCTTCCTTATAACTCTTTGATCCCCTTTGTGCCTAAAACTCTTATTGAAAAGTGGGAAACTAAAACTAAATGTTCTTTACAACATTTATGGAAAGCTAGAAAACTAACATACTCTATCCTAACTAGAAACAAGATAAATGCTAGATAAATCCATTACTGGTTGGCTAAAGTAGCTCCCCTTCTTCAAAGTGCCAAGATTAGCATGATTATGGGAAAATACAAGAATATTGAAAAATAAAAAATACTTAATTATTTCATGCAGCAGCTCTTAAGGAATGAAAATGGTGTGAACTTTTTCACATTGTTGATTGAAATAATCAATATTTGTAACTAAATAAATTTTCTGCATTTGGACCTCTCCATCTACTTCTCCATGTTTAATTTTTGGTATTAATTATGACTCTTCACTTGACTTGTGTTGGACCAAATACCTAATTGGGCAACCTCTAGAAAGTACACGTTCAAAGCCTTCTTTTCTAGTTTCATTAGTATTTCTCTCTATTTTTGTCTTATCATGGTTATCTTGCATGATGGACAACCATGTCAATTCTTCCTCCACTATTAGGGGTTCCTCTTCTTCTATTAAGACAACTAGAAGTTCATCACAACTATCAACCCTCTAAATACCTTTGATGAGTGGCTCTAGCTTGTGTTTAGGCTTAGGTTTAGAATCAATCAAAGAATAAAATTCTAAAATAAAATCTCCTTTGGAAAGCATATGTTCTATGTTTTCTATGGCAAGACTTTCACAGAAAACCTCTATAATACTTTCAAAAGAGTCTTCCACGTCTTCGTCAGCTAGCATCTCATTAATATTTTTCTATTGTGATAAAGTATTTGGAAGTACCTCTACCACATTATTCTCAAAAAAAGAAGGTAATTCATCAAAGAAAACCATGACCCTTTCTTCTTTCTCATTATTATGTCCTACAACCAGTGAGGTATTTTCATCATTATGTTCTAAATGCATAGGAAACTCAAAGGACATACTTGACTCCTCTTAACTTAGATGGTTTTTCTTGTGGACCTCTTCCACTTGTTGTTTAGGTAGGAAATTTTCCAAACTTGGAAAATCAAGCTTATAAACCTCCTTCTTATTTTGCATCGAAACATTAGGATATGACTAAGCTTTTGGAATGATCACTTTCATATGGCACTATCTACTAAAGTACATGTTCCTTTTCTACATTGAAGAACATAGGTTGTTGGATTGGCTTCTTCCTTAGAGTTGTGCAATTCTCTTCTTTTGACTGATTATAACTCAAGAAATTGGGAATCTTAGATTTAGTAACCTCTTTTTTTGTAGGCACACTTGGGATATACGTAGCTTAATGAGTCTCAATCTCTTGTACTTTTGTCACTGATTTTTGGAGTAGGTTGAGGCCAAACGGACGTCACGGATGGATCCAAAAGGTGTCAAAACTCCTGTTTCCATATAAGGTTTGTCCAATTTGAACAATGTTGCTTCGAGAGGAAAAAAATTTTTACCCAGCATTGTCATACGGCCTTCTACATGTAGTTCAAGGTGATTTTTTTCAAAAAAAATTTTAAAAATCAAGAAAATGCTCGTAGGCCATTTTTCGGCCTGTGGACCTATTTTCTGGCAAGAGCAAGTTGTTTCCCAGTGCGGTGACCTATTACACATTGTAATGACCTGTTTCCTAGTGCAGGTGACCTTTCCTAGCACGATAACTGGCGGCATCATTTTTTCGGCTTCATTTTTTGTTTTTCTGGCGGCTGACAACACCAACCACCACTCTCCACCACCTCCACTCATATCAAGGTTGAGCTCCACTCCACCACAGTGTGGAGCCACCCGAGCTCCACTCCACCACCGCCAGTGGTGGGGCATTATTTTTTTATTATTATTTTTAAAAAAATAATAATAATTTTTTATTTGCTTATGGGAAGTCCAGCCATTTTTTTGCGATAACTCTCACATATGATGTCTATTTTGGCGTTTCAAGTTTGTTGATGACTTCTATCTTCTAAGGGGAATAACTTCTTCATTATAGCTCCATTTTTTGATCTGAAAAAAGTGTTGGAAAGCTCTTTTTGAGCACTTTCCAGATTCTTAGTCTTTTCACCAATATTTGGTACTAGGTATTTTTTATTCATATCTAAAGATTTTTTTCTCTTAACTCATTTACACAATCTATTTGTAAGTTAAGGTTCGATTTATTGCATTGTGGGTGGTATTTTTATATTATTTTCTTTTATTATATCAGTATATTAGAAAATAATAATAAAACCTTTCTAAAACAATGGCTGAGACCACTTCTTCTCTAGAAATTCTAACCCCTCATAATTATCACACCTAGAAGACCTCAATGACTCGGCTTCTCTGGTCAAAAGGATTGTGGTCATGTTTAGATGTTATTCAGCCTATTCTTCAGAGGCCTTTTGAGATCATGCAACATCAAAACAAAATGGATGAGGCAATCAGATTGATTGCATTACAAGTATTAGATAGTTTATAGTTTCATTTAGATGGGTGTAATACTCCTTTGGCTATGTGGACCAAGCTTGAAGGCTTGTTTGGTACTGTGAATGAGTTTAGTGCACCTCAGATAGAGACATAGCTTACAACACTTGCACCAGATTCCTTTCTGACTATTGATGACTTCTTGATGAAGCTTACTCAATAGAGATCTGTGTTGTAGAGTTGTGGAAAGATGAAGACTGATACTAAGTGCATCTATTTGATTCTCTCAAAGCTTCGAGGGAAATTTTAGATATTTACTTCCACATTTTATTCTACCAAAGATTCTTTGGGGAATCAATTTGTTATGCCTTATTTTCAGGTCTTTTATGATCACTTGACTAGAGAGCAGTAAAAACTCAAACAGTTGGATACTTTGACTGGTTCTAAGACAAAGGCATTGGTAGCTCAGACATCTATAGGAAAGTCAAAGTAGAAACTGAAGCATAAGACATATTTAGCAAGAAATGAGAGTTCCTCCAAGCCTCCTCCTAAATTAGATGCTTGAAAACCCTCTTAGAAGGGTGATACTTCTAAGTCTAGTGAGTATTCCTCCAAGACTAAGAAGTATATAGCTGAACCTTGTAGTTTTTGTGGCAAGGAAGGACATCCAGTTTCCAGGTGTTGGAAATGTCTGGAGGCATTAGAGGAGGCCATGCAGTAGTCCAGTATTACTTCTTCAAAGCCTCCACCTCCACATACAGGGAAATGACATGCTCTTTCTACACGTGCATTGTCTTCTCCAACTTCTTGGATTCTTGATTCTGGAGCTTCCCATCATATGAAACACTCACCTGATTTGGTTACCTCACTTTCTCAGAGTGTTACTATACAGATTGCAATTGGTGATTCTTCTCATCTGTCAGTCATAGGTTCAGGAACTATCTCTTTAGAGGATGGTTCACTCTAGGATGTTCTCTTGGTTCCAGCCATTTCTACGAACCTCCTATCTATCTTTTAGATTTGTCATTTAGGCTCTGAAAAGGCAGTTGAGTTCTCACCACATAAGGTGGTTATTCAAGACCTCCATGATCCTAATTTCATTATTTCTATAGGGAGTGTTGATCTTTAGTCTCACTTATATCAATTCGATGGCTTTGAGAGCTCTGATTCTATAGGTGTTTCTCTCATTTCTCATGCAGACATAGTGAGAAAACTTTGGCATGAGCATTTTGGCCATGTCAATTACAGATATCTACAGTACATGAGTACACAGGAGCTAGTGATTGGATTACCTCAGATCTCTTGTACTGACGATGTGTGTCAAGGTTGTGCACTTGGCAAACATCATAGAGATCCTTTTCTGACAGGTATATCCACATGTGCTAATGCACCATTGGAGTTGATACATAGTGATCTATTGTCATTTCCCACTCCATCTTTTTTTGGTGCTCGATATGTGCTCACCTTTATTAATGACTTCTCCAGATGCACATGGGTGTACTTTTTGAAGTACAAGTCTGATGTCTTTGATTCATTTCAAATCTTTAAGATTTTTGTGGAGAAGCATTCTGGTCTTTTAGTTAGGCATATCTGCATTGACAATGGGGGGGAATATGTGAATCAGTCTTTCAGATATTTTTGCACTGAGCATGGTTTATAGCATCAGTTCTCTCTTTCCCATACACCTCAACAGAATGGAGTTGCTAAGAGAAAGAACATGATATTACAGGAGATGGCCAATTGTATGATACAATATTGTGCTATGAGTTCTTTATTTTGGGCTGAGGCTATCAATTGTGCCAACTATATTCAAAATTGGATGCCTCATAAGGCATTGCGACACATAACTCTCGACGAGGCTTGGACTCATGTCAAGTCTGATGTTTCTACATTTTGCATTTTGGGTAGTGAGGCTTGGGCATTTATTCCATATACTCAATGGAAAGCCATGGAGAAGAAGAGTCGACCACTCATTTTTGTTAGCTAATGTGAGGAAGTGAAATCATACAGGTTGTTTGATCCTGATTCCAGAGATATCTTGTTTAGGTGAGATGTTCAATTTGATGAGTTTTATCCTTCTATGGATCCTCCTTCTTCAACTTCTTCTTCACTACCCAGTACTTCATCTACTCCTCTACACGATTATGCCTCCTCCAAGGAAGATCTTGAGATTGACCTCCCTTTGCCTCCTCCATCAGATGTTTCATGAGTACCCTAGTGGGCTTGTGATACTATTAATGCAGCTGGACCTCTAGCAGGTGATCCTACATATGTTTGTTGTACTCATTCTTAGACTGTAGGTTGTGGCCTTTTGAGTCATGCCATTTTTGATGATCCTCAAAAATTTTCACAGGTGACAGGACACTCAGAGTGGGATAGGGCTATGGAAGAGGAGTACTCATCTTTGATGAAGAACCACACATGGGATCTGTGTCCTCTTCCAAAAGGAAGAAAGTTGGTTCAGTGTCGTTGGGTTTATCATACCAAGTATGTTGCAGATGGTTCTATTGATAGGTACAAGGCATGTCTTGTTACAAATGGTTTATACAAGTTGAGGGTATTGATTACTTTGAAACCTTTTCCCCTGTTGCCAAGATGAACTCTATTCACCTTGTACTCTCTCTAGCAGCTTCACAAAGATGGATAGTTTTTCAGATGGATGTAAAGAGTTCCTTTTTGCATGGAGAACTACATGAGGAGATCTATATGGAGTAGCCTCAACCTCATGGTTTTGTGTAGGACTCTTCATTGGTATGCCAGCTTTAGAGGTATTTATATGGTCTCAAACAAGCCCCTAGCACTTGGTATGAGAAGATGGATTCCTTCTTGCTTGCTTCCCACTTCACACGGTGTCATTCTAATCCTACAGTTTATATTCAGTGTCATTGGGCTGACTTATTGATACTTTTTCTTTATGTTGATGACCTCATCATCACAGGAGGCTAAGTCTCCATGATACAGGGTGTTCAACAAGCATTGAGAGAGCACTTTGAGATGATAGACCTTGGCCTTCTGCACTATATTTTGGGCCTATAGGTTGTTCAATCTTCAGATGGGATAGCCATACTCCAGAAAAAGTATGTTCATGATATGCTTCAGAGATTCGACATTCTTGATTGCGAGCCTTACCCCACACCTTTTCAGTCAGGTGTTGTTTTATCTACCACTTGTTCTACTCCTACAGTGGATTCCACTCTTTATAGATAGCTTGTGGGTAATTTTTTTGTACCTGACAGACACACATCTTGATATTTCCTTTGTGGTTGGACTTGTCTCTCAATTCTTCCATGATCCTCATGAGAGTCATTAGAAAGAATCCAAATGTATCTTAAGGTATATTATAGGTACAACATGTTATGGCATTTGCTACACATCAGAAGATCCTCACATTGTTGGTTTCATAGATTCAGACTAGACTGGTGACATTGATGATCGCAAGTCTACTTTTGGTTTTGTATTTTTTCTTGGTTATGGTCCTATCACATGGTCTTGCAAAAAGTAGCATGCTCACGCATTATCATCTACAGAGGAAGAATATAGGGCAGCTGTATTAGCTAGTAAGGAGGTTTTGTGGCTTTGACAGTTGATGACAGAGTTTGGATCTCCTCCTGATAGTCCCACCTTTCTATGGTGTGATAGTCAGAGTGCTATACACATTTCATGCAACCCTGTTGAGCATCAGCGGACCAAGCACATTGAGCTTCCCATGCACTTCATCATGCATCTCATTCAAGATGGTGCTTTGAGCTTGGAGTACATTCCTATTGCTGAGTAGGTTGCAGACATCTTCACTAAACCTTTTGCATCCCCGCGATATCTTTAGCTGCGTTCTATGCTTGGGGTGAAGGAACTTGTCCTTAGGGGGTCTCAATAATGAGTCTTTCCTTCCTTCTTTTTACTGCTATCTCTTTTTGGAGTAGAGTTTTTCCCATTGGGTTTCCTCTATTTCTTCATTTCATAGAGATTTAGTTGTTATTGGGTACCTCATCAGGCCTTGTTGCTGGGACCCAAGTTTGCTTTTAGCTTTTCATTGTAGTTTCCTTGCTCTTTCTGCATTGTTGTAGTTGCATTGTTGCTCATCTTAAGGGGGGCTGTTGAAGTAAAGCGTTGATTTAATTTCATCTATTAAATTTACTTTACTCCCTTCTTAAGATGTTTCTTTATGCACCTTTTGCATCTCTATTTAATAATTAATTAGTAATTATTAAATAGCTTTTCCTTTTAGGTTACCCTTTTTGAGGTTTTGATCTCCTTTTATAAGGATTGATCTCCTTTGTATTTGGTTATCTTTTCCATTTGTCAAAATACATTAGCACATTTTTCAGAGCAAAACCCTTTGCCTCCTCTTGTCTTTTTCTTTTGTGATAGGTTTTTGCATGCAAGTATTCGAAGGCTTTGTGGATTTTTGTTGATCAAATCCTTCATATAGATCTAACTAGTAACCACCTAAACCATTGAAGGGCTCTGCCTTTCAGCAATGTTACCAATAATCTCATAGATATATTATCTATGGAAATGTGATGTAATCCATAAAGGATTGCAACATCTCTTATATGCTCAATTGGTGTACTTTGGTCTTCTCTAGTAAAGATAAGTAGACTTTTAAGGGCTACTATAGGGATATTATCATGTTGCTGCAAATTCAATTGACTACCTTGGTTAAATGCCACAAAGGAATAATTTCTAGCCATAAGAGAATTCAAAGGACCTTGAACTACTTGAGGAGGTAGTAGAGGTGGACATGTGAAACTTGATCTTCATGAAAGGGGGAATGATAAGCCATGCTCTCATAAATACAAATGAAGATGATCAATGCTCAAATAAAACATAGGGTCATGGAATCACTTGTAAATTAGAAAAGCTAGACTTTTCATTTATAACAATAACATAATCTACTTGAAACTGGTGAATGTTCATTCTAGAGTTGCCATGTGTGTGAGTTTCTTGCCTCCAAAGGAAAAATCTATTGCTATACACACAAAATAGGAATAGTATAAGCTTGAAAAATATTTAAAACTCTCAATCTTGGTCCCACCAGGCATGCCAAAGATTGTTGTCACCTAGGCTACACCCTTATGTTGAATCTTAATTTTCAGCAATCTAGTTAAACATGGGATGATCCTTGGCCTATGGGTATGCCATGTTAATGATAAACCTCTGCTACAAAGGGTTAGCTTCCCTTGAAACACCTCTTCAAACTGACTTAAACTTTGTAGGAAAATGGGAGAGAGAGTAAACATTATAACAAAAACTTTAACTATAAATGAAGGTGATTCACCAAAACTATGAAGTGATCAATGCAACCTTGAATGAAACTCACAATTTGAAATGACTATAATAGTTTGATCACATAAAGATCCTATTAAAATTATGTGCATGAAACATAACAAGTTGTAGGGTTTGAAAGAAGGAAAACTTGTTCACAACTTTCAAACTTAGATTGCACATAGATCACTCTTATTCTTCTCATAAATAACCTCTCAAATAAATCTTAAAGAATTAACTTAGGCCAAGGTTTCATGGAAGAAAACAATAAATTAGAGCTAGAAATTCTTAAAACATAATGAATAGGGCCAAAGAGGATCACTTTTATATTATTTTAGAAGGAGAAAAAGCTCAAAAATTGCATCATAATATAGGATTGTGCCACTAAACACTAACTCTCCATGGAGGTAGAAAGAAAGAACTCAGAAGGAGGTAGAATGTAAGACCTAACTAGAATAATGCCCAAGAATGTGGTATAAATAGGTTCAAAACCCATAATCTACATTATCCCCAAAATTAGAAACCAATCAATAATTTCCATCAAATCAGTTGAAGACAGCAAAATTGTCATCCCCATGAATCATATTACAAACAAAAACTAGAAAATTCTCATCTCCCAATAAATCCATTTGTAGGTGTATGCAATTTTCCCTTTTATGAAAATCCTCCTACCCTTAATTTTGGCAAAAATAAATCCCACCAATTCCAGAATGATTTTGCATTTTTAAAAATATATTTAAATGGGATGATTTATAATGGTCCATCATCCATTTAAAGATTTAAATTTATAATAAAATGCAAAAATTAAATTAAAATCCCCTTACACACACCTTGGAATTTGATTTATTCAAAATACCCCCATTGCACACATAAGCATTCCCCCTTTCTAACACTTAGAAAAATAAAATATTTCCCACTATGCATGTTAAAATTCCATCCCCTTTTATGAATATATTAATGTATTTTCACATGTTACTACTAAAATAAAGGAATAAGAAGAGGAAAAAGATGTCCTAACTTGAACTCAAACTTGGACTAAAACAAGGAGGGAAAGTTTCCATTGCGACAGGAAGATGAACTAGTCTCTATAGGATCATTTTTAGAAACAACAGGAACTTGAATTCATAAAGTTATGGTTTCAACTTTCCTTCCTCCATTTAGTCAATTTGCTGAAAAAATATAAGGATTTCATGGTTGGGCTTGATCTGCAACTTTATACTATCCATCTCCTTCATTTTCATGCATGTTCTCTCTTCTTCCAGTTGCCCTTATGAATCTGCTAACATAGCAGGTTGTGGTTGCATTTATAATAGTATTTAATCATTCCTGTCATGTACAATTTTGCATTTAATTGGTGTCGCAACCTGCAACTTGTCTCCAAGTTTTTCTTCATTGCTTTATGGGAATGTAGTTGTATGGTTATTTGTTGTTGTTGCATTCTACAATAAAACTAAATTAGTTTATTACATGTGCCTCCCTGTTGAAACAATGAATGAGGGTTGAAAGCTAGAGCTCCTTGTAACATAATATGGGTAGGGCATCATCTTCAATATGGAGCTGCTATCTCTTATTATTTTTGATGTAGGCATGTCAGATCTTAATGGAAATCTAATTTTTGATAATATAAGCATTTGTCCTTGCTAATTATTCATTTGTTTAACATAAATACATGTGTTGAAACTATATGATGCATACCCTCAATGTGTTATTTTCATGGTACTAGCTATATTTATACTTATTTTAGCACCACATTATTTACTAACATGCTATTATGCTCATGAAGTAGCAATCTAATTATTATGTATTAGATTTTAGATATGCATCTACATATGCATTTTTCTATAACTTGTATATGTGCATGCATGTGTAAAATTCAATAGGCCTCATTCATTTGATTATCATATTAGTATGCAACAAATTTTATTCTCCATTCTAAAGCATACTTCTAACAATAGAAAATAAGATGAATGCTTGATTTGATATTATTTTTATGTTCACAATCTTATCCTCTTGTTGGATTTCCTTCAAAATCTCCTGTCACTCTTTTATCTTCTTCATGATTCCCTAGATTCTCTCTTCAACAAAGCTCCTATCACACTTTATTCACTGCATTCTTCATTTTCTATCATTTCTTCAGGAATAATGCTTTGTTCCATTTTTAGAAAATGAATAAAATGACTGCTTAGATCTCCATAAAAAAATTACTAGAAAGAATAAAGTTTGTTCATCACATCAATATCTAGTTCCTCACAAGTTTTTATGGTTGTAGGAGCTAATAATAGGCTTGCATTCTGCATTTTGCATTTTTCTATATGAATGGTGTCTAGTTCTTGTCGCATCTACAATTTTTCCTACATACTAGATATGCAATTTCTAATCTATTTAACTTGTTTTCCTAGACATGGAAAAATATATTAGATAAAATGTATCCTTTCTCCTTTTGCATCATCTTTTTGAGCCCTTTGTGCATGTCTTAAGGATAATCATTTGAGTACTTTTTGATTTTTTATGCATGATATTTGCAAGATATCAAATTTTTATTAGATATTTCTAGATCTACTCCCCTCACTCTCTTGTTGTAACCCTTGCAAGTTTTGGAAAGAAACTTAAGCTAGTTATCAACCATCTACATATATGACTCAAAAAAATTGTGGTACCTTGTATTTTCATTTCATTTCTGATGCATGCAATTTTTTTTAATATTCTTTATGTGTAGGCAATGCTCATGACCTCTATGAGCCTATATATTTCGTTGATCTTTATCACATGCACCATTCCTTGTACTTTCAATTTAGCTCCCTCATTTTAGCTCATTGTGCACTTGATCTTTCTCTTAATTTGCAAATTAATAAAAATCTAATGAAGATAACATAATATTGACAAACTAGGTTATTGTAGAGTAAAATTCACCTAGTAATTAGGCTACAAAATTTTATCACTTAGAATGATATGGCAATTGCTAACAAGTATCTAATCCATATAAATAGAATTCATCACTGCATCATCAAATTTTATGGGTTCATAAGAGATGTGGATTCACTAATTTGGTTGGTTTTAAGACCCGAATTCTAGCCTAAGTTAGTTCCTGTCTAGGCCTAACTTGGTTTTGCTCTCCCATTCTATGATCAAGAACATACCCCATTATAGAATTAGGAACAAACAAATTCGTTACAAATCACAAACTCAAGGGAGTTGTACCTATAAATTCAGAGGGAAATTAGTCACTTAGTGTGGTTTTCCAACTATTTTAATCAGTCATTGTTCATAGATATTGGGCATTCAAAGAGTTAATTTAAAAAGGACAATTGGTTTACCAACAAATTTTTGATGACTCTATTGGGGAGATGAATAGTCACTAGACTAGAAGAGCTATAGTATTAAGAAAGATGGTACTACCTCATGAGGAAATATTTCTTGTACGCCAACCTAACCTTGAATTCCAAGATTACCAAGAAGATATCATCTCATCCCTTAATAAATTTGTCTAGAGGTATAGGAGAAACATATAACATTACAAAAATGTTAACCAAGTGCTAGAAGAAGAAGAAGCTAGAGCTGAGGCATGAGAAAGAGCTATGTAGAGGAGAGTGATTTGAAGAGAAAAAAGGTGAGAAAAACATGAAGCATAGAGGCAAGATTAATTTGGAATCCTAGACCAAAGAAGATTCCTTAGAAGTACCAAAGATCAAGGTCAGCGAGAGCCTATTTTTGAAAAGCTTGCAAAACTTAGTTTGCCCATCCTAGAAACACCTTGATGAAAGGCTGAAATGAAGAGTAGCAAAAGACCATCTTCACCCCCCAGAAAGAAAAACTTACTGCACACTATTTGTTAGGTATTGGCTTTACACAAAGTAGCTTTTCCTTCGGTTGTCAATTTTTTGTGATAACTTGTTAGGACAATTATGACTGCTCCCTAGGCTGCAATGACTAGTTTGCTACACCTTGCAACATATCATCCACTCCTGTCTGGTTCAAGAAAGAGATTCCCCAATTTTTTAGGTGATGGGAAGGTTAGTACTGATGAACACATTAAAGCCTTTTTCACAATAACTCATATCTTGGAAGTGGCATACAAAGACATAGTTATGAGAGTATTTGTAGAAACTCTAGCAAAAATTGTACAACAATCTATATTTTCTTATTTAGATGATGCCTCAATTATAGATTGGGCTACAATGAGAATGGCCTTTGAAATAAGATTCAAAAATACAAAAGATGAACATTTTATTCTAGCACAATTGACATCCAAAAAATAACAGGCCTCTATAAGTATGAGGTATTTTGTTGCTAACTTTCACAAGATCACTAGTAGAATCCCTAGTGCTGATAGACCTATTGTAGGTAATCTAAAAACATTCTTCATAAGTGTGATGCCACCAAATATCAACTATGATCTAAGGAGATCTCATCCCAAAGATTTGGCAAACACCCAGAAGAAAGTATTTGAACTAGAAGATGACATGATCTCTACTAGAAAATGGAAATGATAATTTCAAACAAAGGAAAGTACTAGTAACACCACTTGATTTGATGAAATGTTGCAAAAATAATGAAAAAAACTAGTTTCTATGAAGAAGCAACTCCCCAGATTCAATAATTCATACCAACAAAATTTTTAAAAAAAACCTTGGAGGAATATTGATGGGAAAACTCTATAGCTTACTAGTCCACTATAGAGACTGGCAATTGAAGTTCCACCCAAAAAGGGGAAAATGCGTGTCTTCCATTTGACCATAGATCATGATAACAAAAGTTGTCTTGAGATAGCTCATATGATGTAGTTGCTATCCACTAATGGGTTGACCTCTATAGCTTCTAGTCCTAAGTTAGATTCATACTCAAATAGTGACCTTGAAAATTTATTTTTAGAGTATGAGTCATATTCAGAAGGATCGGGTGAATGTTATGCTACTATTTATGGAACCTCATATACGATGTTGACCAGAAGCCAAAAAATAAGAATTAGATTTCTAGTCATCCTTTGGGTGGTAATGATGCTTCTACTTCAAGCTCTAGTAATGTTGATCAAGGAGCCAAGATTCCTTGGGTAGGTAAGGATAAGATCTCCTTTGATTTCATTCAATTTTGTAAAGACTCTAGAATTCAAATTTCCCCTATAGATTACTTAAAATCCCATCCCTCTAAATTAAAAAGATTGGTAGATTATTGCAATTGAGATAATATAAACTTGAATCATAATGTTACGACTAAACAAGAAGGAGAGTCCTTAACATCTAATATTTTTTATCAAGAAGAATGCCAGTTTTGGCAACCTTTCCAGGTTAGAAACCCAACCCATTTTATATGTCACTATATATAAAGGGGTGCAAACTAAGAAAATGTACAATTGATTCAAGTGCTTTAGATAACGTGATGCCCTACCTTGTGGCTAAGGTGCTAGGCTTTACTCTTACTAAATTTCATGGTAGGTGTTAATCCATGGATCCTAAACAAGTTCCACTACTTGAGCAAATCAAAGACACTCAAGTAGCATTGGCTTCCTACCCAAAAAAGAAGTTGTTGTTGACTATCCTAGTTGAAAAAATTCTAACCAAGTATGGTTTACTTCTAAGAAGAAGCCTCTGCGAAGACCTAGGAGGAGAAATAAAATTGGATTGGTCTTAGGTGGTGATACCCATAGGAAGCAAGAATTGAAATTGGAACCTAGGGAGAAAGCCAAGCTTATAATTTTGAAGTTTGATCGTCCCAAAGCTCAAATCCTTTACCAAGAATTAGAATTTGGTAATTAAATGTTGTTCACTAAAGGTATCACAGATGACCAAGATGTCAAAGAAAAGAAAAACTAACGATAATTATAGTATTGTTGGAGCTTAAAAGGGATTATTTCTAGTATTATTTCTTAAGATATTTCTTTTCATTTTAGAGTTGAAGGCATTATGATAGAGTATCTAATCCATATAAATAGAATTCAGTACTACATTATCAAATTTTGCAAGTTCATAAGAGTTGTGGTTTCACAAATTTGGTTGGTTTTAAGACCTAAATTCTAGCCTTTGCTAGTTCTTATCTAGGCCTAACTTGGTTTTCCTCCCCTATTCTCTAGTCAAGAACATAACCCATTTTAGAATTAAGAACAAATAAATTCATTGCAAATCACAAACTCAAGGGAGTTGTACCTATAAATTTAGAGGGAAATCGGTTGCTTAGTGCAGTTTCCCAACTGTTGTAATCAGTCATTATTCATAGATATTGGGCATTCAAAGAGTTAATTTAAAAGGACAATCTTTTTACTAACATGTATATATAATTCTTTTAAAAATTGATTGTGAGAAATTCATACTTTAATGTAGTAGTATGAAAAATTCAAGACAAAAATAAGAAGTAGGTACCTATATGTTTGACAACCTTAATCAAAATCAAATAATAATATTTTTTTTATAAGATTTTAGATATAAGAAGTAGACTCATGTCTAGATGTGATAAATATTTTTGAGCATATTGATTCTAATAAAATAATTAATTATGAATTTTCTACTACAAAATCTTAGAATTAAAAAAATTCTAGTGTCTAACCATATTAACGAATTCAAGAAATTAAAAAATTTAATTTATTTATTTTTCATTGTAGTAGACAAAGCATACAATCTGGCACATATTTTGGATTTCAAAAATATTTTATGGTTTGAATGTTATAGATTTTTTTCAATCAATATGTCAACAACCACTTTATAGGTATATCCATTTGAAAATAAGTAATAATTACTTATCAAACTCATATTTTGTGAAAAATTATATCACTGGAATGCTAAGAACATCTTTAAGAAACCCTTTGCATTTTAGCAAATTCAATCAGATTAAAAATTATCACATACCTCCTCAAATTTTGGAACTCACCTAAATAGGGAAAAATCATAGTTTTGATTTGACCAACAAGGCTTGGTAGTTTAAATAGATACCCTATGAATCTAGTATCTAATATTTTATATATGAAAAAATATCATTTACCTAATAATTTATAGCCCAAATGAATTATTTCACTTAGATACAATTGAATATAAGGTTTTAGTATATATTTAATTATATAGTATATAGGATAATATTAAATTATTTTATATTATATAGGATAGTATAAATTGTATTGTAGTATATAAAATAGTATATAATTGATTATATAGGATATATTATAGTATATAATATAGTAATTATAAATTAATTATATAATATACTTAATATTTAATATTAACTATTTTAATATATTTAATATATATCATACTTATTATTGAGTTGATGTTTAACATTATTATATACTTGTAATCTTTCTCTTTGGAAGATGACAACATATGTTCGTGGGGGCCCTAGGACCCCCATAAACATATGTTGTCATCGAATGAATTGAAAGGGGTCATACAGATCATCATCACACTTTCAAAAGGAATGAATTTTTTTTAAATTTGTGTTTAAGACAAAAGCCCTATTATGTTTGTTTTGGAACTTATGACTACAGATAAATTATTTATTTAATTAGGTTGAAGAAAATTGGTTAGAATTTAGTGATATATTAGGGAGAGACTAGACTATAAAAATAAATGTTGATTTTATCATAGTTCAATCTTTGACCTATAGTTACAGACCCCAATGTCTTACTAGGAAATAATATTATTAAATTTATTCCTTCTTAAGATCAATTTCCCAAATTCTCTCTTGAAAGTAGCTCAAAATAAATTATTGAAGCTATATAGAAAAAAATAGAATTTTTTGAACATATGATCTTCATGTCATGGATATTTCATATCCTTTTCCTAGGGTTTGATTACGTATTCAAATGTAAGATGTCCCTTGCTTTCATATGGGTAAATGATACTTCAAAAGAGAAAATGAATACAAAAGTTTCAATATAACAATATTGGCTGAGATTTTGTTTCATGCTTCTCATTAGAGAATATGGAAATAAACTATTCTAATAAAGGCTAAATAAAGAATTCTAGATGTAGAGGATGAGCACTTTGAATGCTTCACTATTAAAACAAGAGTGAAGCCTAGCAATCTTGTCAACCTAAGTCAAAAAATAACTTCAAATCCTTCTTGAACGAAATCTTCATGTTCTTCATAATTTTTACACCTTCCACACCTAACCTAGTAATCTTTATTTTCTTGAGCTTGGGTTGTAGCGCATTACTATCTCATCTAAATGAGTTTTGACTTGTTGTCTCCTCGCATGCCCACTATTTTTGATTAGAAAAAAATCTTTAAATATGGCCACAAGTAATGAACTACAATCCAAGCTCAAACTAATTGATATGAATATTCCATCTAATCCCATGATCCACACAGATCCAATAATTCTAAATCTTAACACCCAATCACTCCATAAGAACTCTCTTGAGAGATGATAATAGATGATGAAAATCCAAGGAGGGAACATCCACCCATGTGTCCTCCAAAAAATAAATAGTAGACCCATACTCACCCATCCAAGTGGAACATTTAGAAAGGAGTGGAATATTATTTTTCAAATTATTCTAGATGATTGACCCCTAAATGAGACTACACTTAAGAAAGTTGGTATTAGTTCCATTATTGAGATAGTTGGATCTTAGGATCTTAGCCCACTCCAAATATGAGGTCATCACCTTCTAGCTAATTTTAGAGATGAAGGTTAAGTTCATAAGATGGGAATGTCTAGCTTTAAGACCAAGCTAAACCTTACTAGAAAAAACCATCTCCTAATTGACAATTGAGAGCCAAATTTTATCTTCTATGTGCTAGCACATTAAAATCTTCTTTTAATAGCATCCAGTTTTTTAATCCACTTCAAAGACATATGGAAGAGAGATATCAAATATTGAGTAGAGGTTTGACATATTTTCATGACCATTTAATGTTTCTTGGCATTATTTAAAAGATATGTTTTCCATGTTGCCACCTTCAGTTGAATCTTATCCAACAAGTTTTCCTAAACATCATTTTCTACATTAGACAAAGTTATAAGCATGTGAAAATAAAGCACTAGAATTAAAGCAATCTAGCATCCAATAATTGTAGCAATCCAATGCTGAATCCTTTCAAGAGTGTTGAATAAGTACAAAGAACTTCTTGACAAATTCATTCTTTGACCAGAAGTAATCACATACTCCCACATAATGAACTTCTAGGATTTGTATTCTGCTTTATTATCTTCTCTTATTATCAAGATGTCATCCAAAATTGCTAGTGGGAGATAATAGAAACCATATATGAAGCCCTAAAACCTTTAATGGAAATATTAGCCATCATCCTACAAAGATTCATACCAAGAACATCAATCAAAATCATCAAGAGTTAAGGAGAAATGAGGTGTCCTTGGCTTAGGCCACAACAAGTACATAAAATTCCCTTCAGGGGTCCATCAACTAGGATTGACAACTTACAAATTTTGAAGCACACCTCCATCAACTAAATGATTCTATGACATCAACCAAATTTCTTGAGAACCTTGATAAGAAGTTCCCATGAGACCATACCATATGATTGGGATATGTCTAGCATGAGGATTACACTTCATTCTTACCTTTTTCCATAGAATGGATAACTTCATGAAATGTTATGATAGCATCTGTGATTTTCCTACTAGGAAGAAATCCCTTTTTCTAAGGGTGGACGATTTGATCCAGGAAAGGTTTAATTCTAGATGCCAATGAATTGGAGAAGATCTTATAGATGGTATTGCATAAATTGATAGGCCTGAAATCCCTCATAATTTTTGCACCTATAACTTTTGGGATGATAATTATAAAATTATTATTAACTCTTTAAGAATATCCCTAATGGGGAAGAATTCATTGGCCTCCCAAAATACATATGTACCCACTATCTCCAAGTACTTTGGAAAGAAGAGGGGAGGAAATCCATCTACCCTAGGAGGATTGAGAGGACTAATGGAAAAGGTATCCTTCCTAACCTCTTCCATAATGCACTTTTTCTCTAATCCCACAATCTCTTTAGGTTGGATATGCACAAGAACATGTTGAAGTAGCTTCTTTAATTTCTTCTCATTTAGAGGGATAGAAGGTTGGTTTCGAAGATTCTTAAAGCAAGAGATCATCACATGCTCAATGTCCCCCTTATCATTAATCTCATCTTGTCGAGTAGATAATTCCTTGATTGAATTCCTCTCTCTATGCTTCAATTTAAACTTATGAAATAATGTAGTATTTTTATCACCCTCCTTGATCCACTAAATCATAGATCATTGCTTCTAATAAATCTCATCTTTGAAAATGATCTTGTGGAAATCAACCAACAAATAATTTTCTTTTCTATTTCTATTAATGTTCCAACCTACTAGTTTTGTTTCCTTATGCAAAAATTGTAGTTTGTAATTGATCTTATCTTTTTATTCAAAAATGCTACCAAAGGAGTGCTTATGACATAATTTCAGTCATGCCTTCACTTTCTTAAGATTATCAACATGTAAAATCCTACAAGTTTAACATTTCACCAATGTTTGAGTAGAGAGGAAAAATTAGGGTTAATTGTCTACATGATTTCAAAATATAAGAGGAATTTATCTAGAACCATAAAAGGGTCCCATTTAAATAAGATTGAGCTTTCATGAATAATATTCCAATTGGAGGATAGCTAGAATCTATCTAGCCTAACCTGAATAAAATAATTTCTAGAGTGAATGATGGACTAAGTAGAGATACCATTGTACAAATCAAAATCCGACATATTCCAATCTAAAATAAACTTATGAAGAGCAAGCATAGAATCTGTGACATTAGAGCTATCATCTTTCTTATAGAAGCAAAAATAGGAGTATTAAAGTCTCCTACAACAATCCACTTTTCAGTACTATTACACCTTCTATCTTGAAGGACAAAATCCCAATAAGCCTTCCCAGCACTAGTAAAATTAGAGCCATAGACATTGGTTAGGTTCTACTCTAGTCAAAAGATGGAGTGAGATAAAACCGTGTGTTAGGACTATATGTGTTGGCATAAATCGAATCTAGTAAGGACCATAGGTTATCATAAGATTGCTAGGCCACCTAAATAATCTTAAGAAACAATGAAAAAGAAAAATTTAACCAAACATATAAGTTCACTAGCTAGGGAAAAGGTTTAGGTAAACGTACTTATTTCTTGCAAGAGAGCAATATCCAATTTTAAATATTTAATCAAATTCTTAACAACCATATGCTTTTGAAAAAAATTAAGGCCTCTCATATCCCAAGAAGCAACATTCATTGGTAAGACAATTTTGAGAAAATATGCTTGAGTGTTCTCTGGCTCCTAATTCACAATATCTTTATTTCCTAATTTTTAAGTCAAATCCCTACTTGACCTCCTTTAAAACCTCTAGGTCAACCTTGCATCAATTGAATTATGAATCTTGAAGAGCAAGAAAGTGAAAGGTAATACTAAGGGGGAGATGTGGGGAAAGAGGGAGAAGGGAGGGGTCCAAGATTAGCCATGAAAGGGGAGACAATGGGGTAAAAAGAGGGGAAAGGTAGGGGGTACTAATAGGGAAAGGGTAGGGGGGAATGAAGGAAAGAGCTAAATCCACCATCAAGGGGAGCTTAGAATCTTCCCCTACTAGGAGAAGCTTTCGAGGGGACAATTAGGGAATGAACAAATAACTAAAATGAGGGAGCCATTGAGGAAGGAAAATGGGTCATAGGGAATTGAGAAGGGGATATAGAGAAGAGAGCCAACTCTATCCCAATACTAGGACAAATAGGTAAAGGATCAAACCCCAAGATCCCACTATCCACCTTAGGAGAAGACTTATCCTAGGGAAGCTTAGGATAAGCATTGGAAAAATGACCTACCAAAGAGAAAAGATGATAGAAGGGAATAAATTTATCATACTCCAAGGGCTAGGAAATGAAATCCAACCTATATTTGAGGACCACCAAAACTAGGTGAACCATTCTTGGGACAAATCAAACACAAAAACTTCTTAGATAAACTCGGCTAGGTTGTGGGTCATCGCATCAACATCTAGGAACTCCTCAAAAGAATTGGAAATACTGTCTAACATCTCTTCATCCCAAAACTCTAGGGGAAGGATAGGAAGATGGACCTAGGTGGAAACTGCCCCAGAGAGATGGGTAAGAGGATAAAACCCTAGCTATCATTTCCATAGCTAAAGAGGTAGCCTTTTGAAAAACAAGGATCACCTGGAAGTATATGAATAAATTCCTTTTTGAGTTAGAGAAAAAAAAACGAAAAAACCTTTAGGAAGCACTACCACATGAATAGAACCTTTCAAAGCCTAGGTTGAGCAAACCAATTTCCTCATAAACACAATATTAGGTATTTTTCGCTCAAATTTACCCATGAGAAAGGCAGCCATCCTAGAAAAATTCCTATCCAAGGAAGAGTCTCTAACATGGATACAAGTCCCTAAGGATTGATAACACTAAGGATGATACCTACCCTAAGTTACTTCACTACATACATCTATATAGTGATAACACTAAGTGTTGATACTTACCATATTTAGAATCATGATTGCATGATAACATGAATGAGTGACAATTCTAGTGCATCATAAGACTCTCTTGTTTTCAAGTGAGTAAAAGAAAGGAGAAAACCACTAGTCATTTCAACCATTTCTCTTCATAATGAGTGTTATAACTTTAGAGTATTTTAATAAATTATAGAAGTAAAAAAAATATTCAATTCCCATATATCTATAAATTGTTGAAGTTTATTATTCTCATATAGATTTAATCTATAAGAACACATATCCCTTGAGAACTTTTAGGAAAAATATTTACTAATATTATACATGACAATTGTCTTACAAACTTACCAAAAAAATAAAAAGAAAAAGAAAAGAAAAAAATTGATATAAACTATTTGTAGACTCTAAAATTACTATTTAAAAATTTGAAGAGTGGTTAAATTTTATTAGAAAATTATTTTCTATAACTTAGCATACCTAGAAATCTTCGTGAATATGAAGGAGAGATCAGAAAAAAAGTTAAAATTTTCTAATTGTTACATTGTCTAAAAAATGTAATGAAAAAAATACCTTGACATTCAATAAAACTCAAAGAAAATGTCTTACAAGGAATCATGAAAGTGGTAAAAATTGTAAGAAATACTCTTATAAATAGAAATTTGCATTAATATAATTAGTGATATCATTATTAAACAATGTAATTTTCATCCTATCACCTCCTTGCAAGATAACAACAATAATACTCTAGCTGACTAGGAGGAGATGGGAATATGGACAATTTCATATTTTATTACTTCCTATAATGACATGAATAGGTATTGAGGAGGAAGTAAAAAAGGCATTTTTTTCAATGAGGGGTTATAAAGCCCTTGGGCTAGATGGATTTCCCTCCACCCCCACAAACTTTTTTTCAGCACTTTTATGAGCTAGTTAAGGTGGAATTGAAAAGGGCTTCTAGACATTTCTTCTAAACTAGTAAGTTGCTTGAGAAAATTAAAAAAAATTTAATTATCCTTGTACTAAAGACTTAGAACCCCAAAATTCTTTCTTATTTAACACATATTAGTTTATGTAATATGGTGAAAAAAAATCTAAGATCTTGGTCAATAAAATAAAATTGTTGTTTTAAAACTTTATTGGAACCCCCTAGAAGGGGCATTTCCTAGGGGGATAGATTCTAGATGATGTTGTTACTACACATGAGGTTATTCATTCAATGGATAAAAGAAGAATCCGTAATATGACTCTTAAACTTGACATTTCAAAAGCCCCTGATAAGGTGGACTGGGAATTTATGTATATGGTTTTGAGAAGAATTGGTTTAAATAATAAGGTTGTGGAGTTGAATAAAATCATGGTGGAAACTATTAATTATGCTATGATTGTTAATGGGACTCCATGGGAATATTTTTAAGGATAATAGGTATCTTAGACAAGGCGACCCTATTTCCCATTAGGGTATGTGCACAAAGTTGTGGTTCCAAAAGGGGGGTATAAGTGGCCACTTTTTTTTTTCTATTTTTTCCCTAAAAGATCAGCAATTTCTGAGCTTTGACAAGAATTTGAAGATAGTTATGCTCAAAATTTTAAAGTATAACAAAAATAAAAGTATTAGTTTCTTGAATCTAATTTCTAAAATATTAACTTTTTTCCAAAATGGTTTAGTTTTAGGCCCTCAAAAAAGGGGTCTATAGAAAGTGGTACTATTTTTTCACCAAAAAATACAACATAGTGCAAAGTGTGGCCCCCCTAATATTTGAACTTTTTTTTCAAAATTCTTTAATCCCTCTGGTCCAAATTTACCTTTGTTTGTGTAGTTTATCCCATGTTTTTTGGGTAATTTTATAATGTATATTTTTTTAATGAATTTTGTAAGTAGACACATCTTAAAAACCTAAAATATCTATATGATCCCCCTAGAAATTATTGAAAAATAATCCAAAATCAAAACGTCTTTTTTTTTCAAAGTGTGTAAAATGGATTCTAGTTTCTAAAAAAGTAACTAATTGTGAAATTTGATGAACAAGCTAAAATCTACACCCCAATTAGTACATGTAAAATGGATTCTAGTTTCTAAAAAACTAACTTCTTGTGAAATTTGATGAACAAGCTAAAATCTTCACCCCAATTAGTACATGTTGGTTTTTGAGAGAAAATGGACATACTTTCAAAAGAAATTATAGTTGAAAGGCTTGAAATAGTATGAATTTGAAAAAATTATATGGTTATATAGCTAAAAGAAAGATCTATAATATCATGCAACCTAATTTTATCAATACTTAATCACAAGGAAACTTGAAAGAGAGAAAAAAAAGAAACATCAAGCATTTTTTGTATGCTTGTTGCAAAATATGTCTCAGACTAGTTTAGAGCATGGGATAGGACGCAGAGAGTTATGGAATGGAGAGAGAGTAGGGGAAAAAGAGAGAGGATAGAGAGAGAAGAGGATGGGGAAAGAGAATGTGATAATATGTAGAGAGAAATATAGGGATTAAGGTAAAGTAAGTGAGTAAGAGAGAGAGAGAGTAGGGCATGGGGGGGTAGACAGAGAGAGAGAGGGAGTAAAGGATGCAATAAAGAGTATGGGGTATGATGCAGAGAGAGAGTAGTGGATGGGAAAACAATATGGGATAGGAGAGAGAGAGAGAGAGAGAGAGAGAGAGAGAGAGAGAGAGAGAGAGAGAGAGAGAGAGAGAGAGCTACAATAACACCTCTGTCTTTTTAGATATTTGTTTCCATTTTGATTTTGTAGCCCTATCTTGGGTGATGCTAAAACTTCTAGTGTTGGCCAGTACAAAGTCAACAACTGGTTAATATCTTTAACTATTCATTGTGGGATTAAACTATCTATTGCTAGATGAAGTTGACTCCGAGAGTCACCAAAAGCCATTGGGAAGAAATTTTTGATGGGGCATATCTCATAGCTCGTGCAAGGTATGGATGTAACATTAGATTCTATAGGATTATGTTGTCAATACCTACAATAACCTTTGTATCTATTTGGAGATTTTATTATATTTTGATTTTGTGGCCCTATCTTGAGTGATGCTAAAGCTTGTATTGTTGGCTAGTATAAAGTCCCCAACTAGTGAATCTCTCTAACCATTTATCATTAGATCAAACTATCTACTCCATCAGCTCTGAGTGGCTGGGTAAACCATTGTCCCAAGCTCATTTACTCTCATTGATCACTCAAATATTCTCAAGCATTCCAAGTGGAGATGATCCATAGAGTTGCTAAATGGCATAGGGAAGTGATCTTTGATGGGGAATTGTTGGCATTATATTGTATTTTTCATTAGTAACAACACTTACTCGATTCTGAATGATTATCGAGTTCATCACTCAATCTATAGTGTATACCAAGCATTGACTGGTTACCTTGTAGGTTCATCACTTAAGTAGTTCATACCGAGCATTCATGAAGCTATTAAGTGGGTGTGTAGCCCAGCAGTATCTACCAAGCATATAGTGTTTATCGAACTTCATAGTATTTACCAAGTGATGGAAGTCCAATGTTTATCAAGTAATGAAAGTGTAGTGCTTACCAAGTGAAAGCAAGGTAAATGAAGGATTCAATTTTTACCAAGTGATACTTTATCTACCAAGTCTCCAATGGTTACCGAGTTCCAAGCTATGTTGTGTGATTAGTATGGACTGAGCTTCTACTTCTACCAAGTTCATGACAATGCCAAGTAATGCAATGGATGCCAAGTATCAGAAGGTTACCAAGTTAGCTTGAAGAACCTGATTTTTCTACAGTTTGGCCGACTCAGTAATATTTTGTTCACTTGTGTTTTGGCCAACCTTGCAATTGTCATTAAAAGAATGGTATATATGTAATGTATTATATCATTTACAATGTATGTATGAGAATATCAAGATAGACATGTAATGCTTCGAAAAGAATGAAAGCGAATTAGCAGCAGAGCAGATTATTCAGCAAGGTCTACAAGGAGCAGAAAAGATTCATTAGTCACAAGAGGTGATCTATGCTTCAAGGATCCAATTAGCAATCAATTTGTAAGTAGATCAACTATTTCATCCTAATAGGTGAATCAGTTTTGTAAATCCTTTAATAGGGTAGACTTAACAGTCTTTGTATAAATCTCCTAATAGAGTGCATACTTCATTGAATGTTTGTAAATCCTCTAACAAGGCAGACCTAGCAATCCTTTGTGCTCCTAATAGGGAAAATCACCAAAAGTGGTCAATGTAAGCCTTAACAAGATAACTTCATACTGCAATAATGAAGTTTTGTGGGATTATCTCCACACCAATTTTACTTTCTATTTGGAAGGTTTCTAGGTTACCAAATCACTTTGTAGATGTGTTATAAATCTTTGTTCTCTCATATATGCAATAGATTAGATGAATGAATGGTGAATAGTATATATGGTTAAAGTGTTGAATTATTTAAAAAAAATTAGGTTACTGATTCACCCATTCCCTCTCAGTAACCTATCATATCTTGAATATTTCCAACAATTGGTATCAGAGCTTTTGTGATTCTTAAGATAAAGTTTGATAGCTTGAGCAAAGATCAAGGACAATGGAGATATTTAGACTTGACAAAGCTATTGAAAATGAAAAGCTAGATGTAGAAATGGCCATGGCTCAACTCAAAGAAGCAAAGGAGCATCTTTCTCAATCCTTGAAGAGAAGGAAGGAACTTGCAAGACAAATGAATGACCATCAGTATGTTGAAGAAAAGATTGAAGACCTTTACCATCAAGTAGTTCAAATGAAGCTAATGAGGCAATCAAGGAACTCTTAGCAAAGAATGGCTCTCTGCAGGAAGAAGTAAGAAAGCTTAAAAGAGAACAAGAAATCCAATCAATTAGGCTATGTGAATTTTTGGAATAGAGAAACAAGGCAAATGAAGACTTAGAGACAAGAAATAATCAATCCCTTTAGCATAAAGATCTTATTGATCAACTATCTAATG
This sequence comes from Cupressus sempervirens, assembly GCA_028749045.1. NCBI lineage: Eukaryota > Viridiplantae > Streptophyta > Pinopsida > Cupressales > Cupressaceae > Cupressus > Cupressus sempervirens. The sequence goes on from CM053793.1 coordinate 629,140,237, forward strand.
CAAATGAAGAAATTATGAGTCTGAGATCTGAAAATGAAAGCCTGAGGAATGATTTAATCATTGAAAGAAAAATCAATGAAAGCTTACAAAGTGACTTAAGATCTAAAAGAAAAATCAATGAAAGTTTGGAAAATGACTTAATCACTGAAAAACAAGTCAATGAAAGGATAATGAAATATCGAGCAGACATGACTCAATTAAATAAAAAAAGTGAGCAGAATCTTCATAGACAAAAAGGTAAATCTAGTCTTTATAAGGAAGAAGGCAAAATCTCCAAACAAGGTGCCCAAAGGAATCAAAGACCTACTGTCAATCACTGTGGTAAGTTCTAGATCACATATCAAATAAGTGTTCAAGCAATGGAAAAGGTAAATTCAATGGTAAATATTACAATTGCAGTCAACATGGTCATAAAGCTAATGAATTCAAGGAGAAACCAAAATTTGAAGAAAATTGTCACAAATGCAAGAAGCATGGTCACAAGGCATTCCAATGCAGATCCAAATCATTCAATCCAACTGAACAACTTGTTAAAGCAATATTTGGATGGGACTACAATACCTGGTGCAGATGTCATTATTGTGGATAATATGGACATATTGGTATTAACTATGCAAGACATCACCTAAGGAAGAAGGACACTACTGTAAGATTCTATACATGCGTGCAGAATTTGGTCATATAGCTAAAAATTGCATGAAAAAAGGAAGAGTTGAAGATTAAAAGAAAGCTAAAGCTGATAACATTTGGAAGTAGATGAGGCAATAGTGGATTCCTAAATCTACCAAGCAAGATAGTTCAAATGATGGCAATGTCACTCAAGAAGTGAGTGACTCTACCATCTCCAGTTAAGATCCATAAACAAAGATATGGAATTTCATCTTCTAGTGATATCTCAAGCAATTCAAAAATGAAAGAAAGTAAATGATCCAATCAGTATTATAGATACAAAGGGTCACAAGAAATCAGGTCATGCCAACCAAGGTCAGTCACAGACTCAACCGAGCTAGGTCGGGAGTAACTAAAGTTTAGTTTGATCATCGAGTGTCAAGCTTCTACCGAGCAAGTGAATGAAAACCTATCAAGCACTATGTCATCTCATCTACGTTCATGCCAAGCATTTATGGAAAAAAATTGTCAAGAAGTTAGAATTTTATTTCGTTCTTCACCGCGATTACAGAGCTAAGAAATTTCCAGCAATTCCAAAGCAAATTCCAAGTGATCTTCAAGCAGAGAATTTGTTCAAAATTTTCTTACACCTACTGAGCAGCAATGGCATTTGGGAGTAGCAATAGCACCAAGGAAAAAAAGGGTTCAGAAATGCTAGTTAAAGGTGTGGAGTGGAAGGCGCTGAATTTCAAGCTAGTTCTAGCAATTACAAAATCACTTGATCCCAATAGAGCTCAATCGCAAACTCCACCAAAGGTAATTCTCTTAAACGAAATTCATACACATTTCAAATTTTCTATTCAAGAGATTAGAAACCTAGAGATGGACAATGCCCTAGGAGAAATGATTGTTGATGGCTCTTTGAAACCCGAGCATAACCATCTAGAGACCAAAGGATTAACCCATATCTCGCATATGCTAAGAAGTTTCCAAATTAAGTGGATCAAGTATGTACTCATTCATGTTCACAATGGGCAACTATGGTTAGAGAAGCTAGTTTTAATCACCAAGAAGATGGTTCATAAGATTATCGGTCTCCCCATGCTAAGTAAAGAGAAAACTACCAAAACCCTAGGTCGAGAGGAGTTACAGAAGAAAACCCTAGCTGAATGAGATGATAGAGGTTTGAAGGTCAGCACTGTATCTGATTTTGAATTAAGGTTTGGCATTCAAGTCATTTCCCACAAAATTTATAGCTCCAATAATTTGAATAGTGTGTCCTATGAGGTTGATTTGGCATTCAAAATTGTGAAGAAAAATCTTGAATTTGACCTGTCAGAATTGTTGTTGAAACAATTGAACAAGAATATGCATAGCATAAGGACTTCAAAGAATAATCCCTACAAATTTGGTTCTCTTTTAATTTGTTTATTTTTCTATATTCAAAAATTCTTTCCATCAGAGGGCTCAGTTGTACAGAGAAAAGATATTCCAATTTTATATCAGATTAATGAGTTTATTGCTAACATGGGTGAAAACTTTGAAAAGATTATGGATAATTATTTTGAAGATTTCAAGGAAATAATGAATAATAGGTTCCAAATTCCACCAAAATTGGTCGAAGATTACAAAGATTATGTATGCTTCATGGTTGCCTATGATAGAGTATACATTCAAGTAGTCAGACCCCAAGTTGCATCAGTGAAACCTCTTCCTTATGAGGTGAATATTAATGAAGCCAAGGACATTATTCAAGCACTGGTAAATGAGCCTTTAGTTCCTAAGCTTCCTACCTTTGGCACTTATGATGAACCCAAGACTAGAATTGAACTTGAAATCAAGCTACCCCAAGCTATAAGCAAAGGCAAGAGAAAGATAGCAAAGTTGAAAACTGCAACTGGCCCTCTTATGCTTACTAAAGGAAAAGGTGAGGATGAACAAGAAAAAGAAGAAGAAGGTGAAGAACTTGAATCTAAAAAAGAAGAGGAACCGCCAAAGAAGAAAGGGAGGGTGGTTATCACCAAACCTAAGAAGCATCCTACTACAGTATTTTCTAGAAGAACCAGACAAGGTAAGCAAGAAACTGTACTTGTCAGGCCTCCACTCACATTTGAAAAAAGGCTAAAATGATTGAAAGAGGGAGCTAGCATCACAAATTTCAAGGCATTGAAATTTGAAACAAGGACTAATGTAGAGAAAATGCAGATTGAGGAACTGGTACTCAATAAGATGGGAAAATGAAAATACTCCCCAGACCAGCTTGCCCCTCAAATATCCAAAGAGTTGTTGGAGAGATTGCAACCAAGATGGGAGTTAGCCACCCAAATGGCCAAGGACATATATGAGCAATCCCTAAAGAATCTTCTACCACATCTTTTTGAAGTAGAAATAAAGGCAAAAATGAAGAACAATGAAGGTAAAATGATGATTAGATTTCACACATGTTTGATTTTAATTAAGGGCATTAAGCATGTTGTAAGAGATGCAACAAACATGTGGAAGAACATCTATCATCTGCAAAAGCCCAGTGATGATCTTGTTGAAATCAAGGATGATGATAGCAGTGACAATGATTATTTTGATAGCACTCCATCCATCACAGTTACTCCAAGAGAGCTACATGCACTAATGGAAGAAAAAGAGAAGACAAGGAGGAAGAAGCACTCAAGGAAGAAAAAGATGAAGAAGATCTTGTAAAAATTGCAGCAAAAGTTATTGCATCCCTTCCTCACTCTCCACCAAAGATAATTAAATCTACTATGGAGATAGCTTTTGTAAGTGAAATTTTGAGCACAACAGTCACTACCACAGCTCAATATTCACCAACCGCCTCCCAGCTCTAGGTATCTAAAGCAGATATGCCAAGCACTTCATCTACTGAGCTATCTATCACTTCTTTAGCTACTAAGCCAACCTCCTTAGCTCCTTCACCATCAATTAGTGTAATAGTAAGTTCTATAATTTTTTTTACATCAATTCCAGTAAGTTCTACAATTTTTTTCTCATCAGCATTATCTGTATGCACTTTGACTCCAATCAGTTCAGATACTAGTACGATGCCATTTTTGGGAAGTGTTTCAATTTTTGATCCAGTTAGTACTTCTGTTGGTATTCAATCCTTGAATCCTATCCCATTTTTTACTACTAGCACTTCTATATCCACTATTGTGTCTATTCCTAAGGTCAAACTAGTCATCACAGAAGTCAAACAAAAGAATCCATTTAAACTTCTAATCATTGGAAAAGAAATTGGAGAAGACATTGAGTTAGACATAGAAATAGTGATTCCAAAGATTGACTATGATAATGCTACCATTGAAGAGATGAGGTTAGCCAGTCAACTCATAGAGATGAAAGCTATGCAGAAACAATTAAGATTAGAAAGGGATAAGGAATACAAAATAATTGAGAATGCCAAGGATATAATTATAGATGCTATAGGTGTTTAATTAGATTCTACTCAACACATTTTGATTTAGTTAGAAGAGGCTGTACAAAAATTTAATGAAGATTCTTCCAAACAAGTGAAACTAATTGAAAAAGTTGAAAGGAAATTTGATAATAAGATCCTAGAGTATATTGCTCAAAAGATAGCAATCAGGCAAGTTGAATTGTCAACATATTTGGGTAATTTTGAAAATTCTTTTAATAATGCAACATCACTTTTTGCCAAACATTGTGATGTTTCTAGTTCTAAAGAAATAAGGGATAAGCTAAATAAGATTGACATTGATATGCAATCAAGTTCATCTAAGTTAAAGGTGGACTCCTCCACAACATCCCATTACACCAAAATCAAATATTTGGCAGATATATAGGCAGAACTATTGAGAGAGGAAGCAAGGATCCAGTCTACACTCATAGACATCAAAAATATGATCCTTCCTATCATGGACACAATGTAGAAACATATTTCTCATTGCAAAACATTGGTCCAAGATTAGAACTTATCACTGGCTAATCACATGATCCAATTATTAGTAGAAGTTCAAATTGCTCTATCCACCTATCAAATTTTGCAACAAACTTGGGATAATACTTTTGTCACCATCCTTAAGATACATCAAGATTTTCTATCTCACTTTGGTGTAGTCATATAAACTATATATGTAGTCCTTTGGCATTATTCTCAAAAAGGGAGAGAGATTCAACATAATAAGTGAGGAGACTTATCACTATAAGTGAAGTTAGCACTCAATAGAGTTAGCATGCATACATAAGTATCTTTATATATACATTATAAGTCATCAAGAAGATATATAGAAATGTATATGTGGCAATTCTAGAAAGATCAATTTTAAAAAACCAAAATTCATTGAGTTAGGTTATGTACATATGTTTTGGCTTTTAAGTGTTTTTTCACTAATGCCAAAGGGGGAGATTGTTGGCATTATATTGTATTTGTCATTAGTAACAACACTTAATTAATTCTAAATGATTACCAAGTTCATCATTTAGTCTACAGTGTATACTGAGCATTTAGTGGTTACCTTGTAGGTTCATCACTTAAGTAGTTCATACTAAGCTTTCATGAAGCTACCGAGTGGGTGTGTAGCCCAGTAGTATCTAACAAGCATATAGTGTTCACCGAGATTCATAGTATTTACTAAATGATGGAAGTCTAGTATTTACTAAGTAATGAAAGTGTAGTGCTTACTGAGTGAAAGTAAGGTAAACGAAGGATTCAGTTTTTATCGAGTGATACTATATCTACTAAGTCTCCAATGGTTACTGAATTCCAAGCTATGTTGTGTCATTAGTATGGACTGAGCTTCTACTTCTACCAAGTGCATGATGATGCCAAGTAATGTAGTGGATGCCAAGTATCAGAAGGTTACCAAGTCAACTCGAAGAACCCGAGTTTTCTACTATTTTTTCGACTTAGTAATATTTTGTTCACTTGTGTTTTTGTTGACCTTGCAATTGTAATTATAGGAATGGTATGTATGTAATTTATTATATCATTTACCATTTATGTATGAGAATATCAAGATAGGCATGTAATGCTTTGAAAAGAATGAAAGTGAATCAGCAACAGAGCAAAGTATTCAGCAAGGTCTACAAGGAGCAGAAAAGATTCATCAGTCACAAGAGGTGATCTATACTTCAAGGATCTAATTAGCAATCAAGTTGTAAATAGATCAATTGTTTCATCCTAATAGGTGAATCAATTTTATAAATCCTTTAACAAGGTAGACTTAATAGTCTTTGTATAAATCTCCTAACAGAGTGCATACTTCATTGTAAGTTTGTAAATCCTCTAACAAGGTGGACCTAGCAGTCCTTTGTGCTCCTAACAGGGTAGATCACCAAAAGTGGTCAATGTAAGCCTTAACAGGCTAACTTCATACTACAATAATGAATTTTTTTGGGTACCATCCCCATCCCAATTTTACTTTCTATTTGGAAGGTTTCTGGGTTACCAAATCACTATGTATGTGTCTTATAAATGTTTGATCTCTCATATATGCAATAGATTAGATGAATGAATGTTGAATAGTATATATGGTTAAAGTGCTGAATTATTTAAAAGTTTTGAGGTTACTTATTCACCCCTCCCCTCTCAATAACCTGGCATATCTTGAATATTTCCAATAGGCATATCTCATAGCTCATGCAAGGTATGCATACAAATTCTAGTGGTAAAAGATTGTGTCATCGATACCTACAATAACCTCTCTCTCTATTTAGATATTCGATTATGTTTTGATTTTTTGGCCCTATCTTGTGTGATGTTGAAACTTGTAGTGTTGTCCAATACAAAGTCACCAACTGGTGAATCTCTCTAATCATTCATCATGGGATCTAACTTTCTTCTCTGTTAGCTCTAAGTAGTTTGTTAAAACCTAGTTCCAAGCTTGTATTGTCATTTTGATCACTCAACAGTTCTTTGGTATGCTAGATGGAGTTGACCCTAAGAGTCACTAAACATTGTGTCAATACTTGTAAGAATTAAAAAGCTACAAGAAGTTGAAGATGACATCCTAGGGGTGTAAAATGCATTACCATACAAAGTAGGTCAAATATAGTGTAGTCAATGCATAGTGGATAACAACACACAAAAGATATGTAAGAAAATATGCAACAACTATAGCTACACAAATCATAAGAAGAGCATATATAATGTGCTTCCATGAATGAACCTCTAGAAAGGATGGATAAGCAAGAAATATTGATATCAAATTCCATGTATAAATTAAAAATTTTATTTGAAGTCTTCTCATGTTGTGAAGATAAAACTTAGACATTTACATAATGCAACCAACTTGTGATTCAAATTTCCATGTTAATTGTAAAACAATAATAAGAATTCAAGTTACACTATTTTCATCTCAACAAAAACTCCATATAAGTTACTCATAATTAAAAGTACACATAACTTGTACAATATAAATACAAATTAATATCATAGCCTTATTCACATGTCAAAAAAATATCAAATCTTATTATAATGATTCCTACCCTTATTTTGGATGAAAATTATATTAAAATGAAATGCATGAAAAACTTAAAATGTAAACAAGAAAAACAAGATATATATTATGATAACCAAGAATTTCATACATGAACATTTTTATGCATCAAAGTTGTTTCTCTAATAATGTCATGCATCAAATATATGATGTCATGTATACATCAAATGTATGTCAAATATGTCCACTAACATAAAATCCAAGATATATGTCCACTAATGCCTATATGTGTTTCCATCCCTATATCTTATCCTTCCCACAAGTGGAAGGAAACAAATCCCTATAAGTCTTCAATCATCGCATAAAGGGAGATGATGGGGATGTCGGGGTCTTCCTCACACACTCGTTCATCCTCTTGTTTAGGCTTCTCTCTAACTAGAGTTCATACAAACAAAGTATATATAAATCAATAACTATTATACATTGAAATCAAATATATGTACACATAAAATCAATTATTTATTTATAGCCATCAAATAGTAACTATGCACATCTACCTTAGAGGCTCACAAACGATTAGGAGTAATAACGGCTTACAAAAATTCAATCAATATAATCACTTGCTCATACTCATGAATACCATGTGAAACTTCAATACTAACTATTATAAATCAAAACTAAAACTATGAAAACTATTTCATAGCTTAGTTAATGGCTTTCAACTAGCCATTGCAGAAGTAACTCCATGATCAATGGACTGGTGAAGACAAGGAGTCTCTGATGTCAAAAATTGCAAATCATATAATATAATTTACATATTTTTTATAGAATATAATATAATCAAATGAATCAAATTAACATGAAATAAATGTATCTCTATGGAGCTCATATCATGCCTATGCTCAAAGTCCATTGTGAATGTCGATGGTCTAGTAGAGAATTAATGCAGACGGATAATGTTTTTTCAATCCTTCATATGATTACTTAAGAAATAGATACATTAATTGAAATCATTAAATTGATACATACTCATGGACTCATCGAAGGGAGGTAAAATGAGGTTAGGAAATCTATACTACGGGCATCAATAGTCTTACCTTGAATTTTGAACAATGTAAAGACATGATAATTTATCATTCATTGATTATACATATGGAATATGATCAAATTAGTTTATTATAACTATAAATTTTTACTTATGTGTCAATGCCAAATGTATCATTCAGCAAGTCATCGGTGACTAGCCCATCATCTATAGTGTCATAAGGATCTACATGATGTGCACATGTAATTGTGATGCAAAGAAGGCTCCTCCTTAACTAAAGGACTGGCATAATGAATGAGGGTCTCTATCAAAGCATTGATAGTTCCTAGAGTATTGGTCTCTACATGTTCCCTCACAACTAAGGAAATAATAAAATTCTCACCCTATGGCTTGACAATAGGTACCCTAACTACATTAGGGTCAGACTGTGCCCTTGACCTCTTAAATGAAAACTGCCCACCTCTACCTTGAGAATCTAACATGTCAAAATAATAGAGAGCTCCCCAAGGAAAAATTCACAATACAATTTCCCTAAGAAGCATATTGGAACCTCATGATTATTGTAGGGAGGGGCATCAAAGACCATCTACCATCCATCCAAAAACTTATTTCTAATATCATCATGGAGGAACTAGTGGATAAGGAAACTTTTATTTGTAGTTGTAATAGTATCGTCTTTTCCTGGCTTTTTAAACAATGCACATATGTCATCTTTTGTTATATTCTACATCTTCATAGGATGATTTGTTGGCATAATATCCTCTTTGTTATTCTCTCTTAGCATTCAAAATATCCAACTAACTACTAATAGAATCTACCTGGCTCACAATGGAGTCAAGGAAGGATGTCAAATGTTCTCTCATGAGATTAGTTTTTCATTAAGCTTTTAACATATGAATGCTTACTTCTAATTGAGTTTTCCCTTTTTACATTTCAACCATTATGTTTTCCTCCATGCAAAGAGGAGTTCTTACAATTAGTGGAGGTTGTAGATGTTCTTGCTCTTGCTTATGAGGGTTTTCATTTATTTTTTGTGGAGGATTTTGTTTACCAAGCTAAGGATTTGTATTAGTTTATGGTGTAGGGTTTGGTGGTTGATTACTCACATTTTCTTATTAGAAACCAATTGAATTTTAAAATACTAAACACACTTGAAGAAAAACTAAAAACAACATACAAAATAATGCTAAAACATGAAAAAAATTTAAAAAAAAGGTTAGAATACTTACTCAATGAGCTTGATCTTGATCTCTAGTGATGAGGAATCATTTTGAGGAGAAGAGAGAGTAAAGATTTCACCTTCTATAAAATGTGTACATATTGTTGGGAGTAGAAAAGGAAACCAAAAAAAGAAATGACTAAAAATGGAATGGGTCACAAGTTGCAGTGGTTTTATGTGTTTTCACATAGTGTGCATGCACTATAGCATGTGTGTACTATAGCGCATGCACATTATAGAAAATTTGAAAAGTAAAATGGGTGCCATCTTTTTGGCACCACGACTTGGTGCATTCACCCCTTATATATTAATCATGGTGGATGAGGTCTTGGGTAGGTCCTTCTCTAAGTTGGTTGATTCAAGAGCTCTAATTGGTGCGAAGGCAACTACCACCATCCCCCTAGAGGTCATTCAACATTTTTTTGATGACACCATTTTACATAGGTATGCTTTAGTTATAGAAGCTAGAATATAAAGAAACTTGTTGGACAACTATTCTGAGAGCTCAGGTCAACATATTGACTTCAACAAAAGTAAAATCTATTTCTTTAATACTAATCAAAATCTTTAGCTTTGGATATAGAAAATTAATTTTTATTAGCCTACTAGTTTCCATGATACTTACCTTGGTTTCTTGGTGATTATGAAGGAGGTGTGTAACCAATTTTGGAACAACATAATGGAAAGAATGTAGAAAAATATTGTTGATTAGAAAGGTAGGATTTTGAGTATTTCTAGAAAGCTTCAACTTCTTATGACTTCCTTCTAGAGGGTTGTGGCATACTTTATGTCTCTATTTAAAATCACCAATGTCATGGCAATGAGGTTGGAGAAAATTCAATGAGTTTTTTTATGGACAAGTAATGAGGAATGGAATAGACTCAGCCTAGAAAATTGGGAAATAGTGTGTACACATAAGGATAAAGGGGGTTTGGGTGTGAGAAGGATAATTGAACCGAATGAATATCTCCTTACTAAAGTGGGATGGAGCCTCACTAAAAAACTTAGAAGGCTAGTGAAATATAATGAAGGCTAAGTACCTTGACAATGCTCTACATGTTTACTACCTTTTAGATACTAATTAGCTGCAGGGATCAAAAATTTGGAACAATGTGATAATAAATAGTAAGATACTTAAAGAAGGATTGAACTAGCTAGTGAGCAGAGGGAATAGAGTTAGGTTTTTTCAAGATAACTTGTGAGGAAGCAAACCTCTATCTCATAGTAAATTCTATCAATTGAACGAAGTGTTAAAATGGAACTTCAAGGAAAGGGTTAGTTTCTAGAGGAAGTGGAGAAACATTTTGGTTGGAGACCTAGATAACTTGACCCTATTAGCTATTGAACTCAAAGAGCTACTTGAGTTTTATAGGATCACTCCTGTTCTAGAGCATGATAGGTTTGCAGGGGAATTTACATGGCTCCTTATCTGTGAATTCTTCATATTTTATGTGGTTTGATAATAATACCTGTAGTGACTACCCCTAGTTTACTTTTCAGTTATTATTGCTGAACTCTTTTAGGCCAACTTTATGATTATGTTCGATTATTAGTGGTATTTGATTTCCAAATTTTTGGATATTATTTTATACTCAATTGATTATATGATGAGTTCGCTTGATACTAGGTATTTCATGTATGCATGACTATTCTTTCGATGATGATGCCAATATACAATGTTTCTAGTTATTTCATGATGATAGTTAGATGGATTACTTATATATGTTTTTATGGATGCTTACCCCATACTTGCATGTGTATGGTGTACATGTATGTTTTACTTTATGTATGATGTTTCTGATATGGTTGAGGGAGGGAGCCATAGTCAACTACTAGTTGGGATCTACACAATGTACCACTTCTCACCATTGTCTATTTAGGTTAGATTATATGTGTATGCACATGCATGGATTTTATGTAGATTGCAAGTATCAGGTATCAACCTCCCTGAATTGGTAGGATGAGCGTACCCTATCATAGTATCTCAATGGTAAAAGAGGAGAGATATAATCTTGAGTCCAAATCCTAACCTTAAAATTTTTTTCCTAGAAAGTAGGGAAAGTATCTAAGCTTTTTACCTTCCAAATTAATCAAGTGACCCCAATTTGTGATTATAATCCTTGAGTTTGGTATCATTTTTTGTACTTTATTATGGGTTTTCATATTTAGTTTTGCGGGTCTATGCTTATTTTCTGTTATAATTAAATCAAATTATAAGAGTATTTAATGATTGAATTTAATGGAAGAAGAATTACAAAGGGAAAAGAAGCGATGAAGGGAGGATAGGAACTAGAAGCAGCTGTGTGTGAGGGTTTTAGTAGCTTGTTTTGCTACCATTGGGCTATGCATGCTCAAGGAGAGAACCCCATTTCTCTTCTATTTGGTGAGACCTTTTGTAGATTCAATATTGGATGATTATTGTTGTGCAAGGTTTGCATTTATTGTGGAAAAAAAATTTTAAGAGCCTTTTTCAATGTTTGTCAGCTTGGCTATTATGGCTACAAGTGGGGTTTCCACAAGTCTCATTCTTGTTGGAGCCTTTGGTTGTGATGGATCTTCTCTCAGGGTGAGGTCATAGGAGAAGGAGCCATTTTATATTAGCGAGTGCCAGAAGTTAAATAAATTTAATGGTTGTTTTCCACGTAGCTAGGATCGACCTGTGCTAGTTATTCCTCCAGAAGCAATAATGGAGGATGTGGACTATTTGGCCACACATGCATTGATATGCAAGTTTCTTGGTATTTGGATTTCCTTGGTAGCTCTAGAAGCTTGGATTCACCGTTCATGGAAGGTGGAAGGTGATATGGACATTATGTTGGCTGGGAATAGCTACTTTTTGGTGAATTTCTCTTGCATGTCAGATTGAAACTGAGTCTTTGAGGGAGGCCCATATTTTTATAATAGAGTAGGTCTTTTTGTCAAACCCTGGCATCCGGGGTTCAATTCCATCGAGGATCTTCCTTCGAGAGTTCATGTTTGGGTCTACCTGTTGCGACTTCCTTTGGAGTTCTGGCGTGAGGATATCTTGCAACAGATTGCCACTATGCTCGAAAAGTCGATTGCTATAGCCCACCAATCTCTACACAAAAAGGTTATTTCCTTTGCTCGTATTTGTGTTGAAATTGATTTAAATAATCCTTTGCTAGATACTCTAGAAATTTGTCTTGGCTCTTCTTCTTGGATCCAACAGCTAGACTATGAATATGTTCCCTTCTGTTGCCACCTTTGTCATGTGTATGGTCATTTACAGCATCAATGCCCTCAAGCCTCCAAAGGAAATGGTACCCCTACTGGGTTTTCTAGCCCAAGGATGGTTAATGATGGTAAGGGGAATGGTCAAAATGTCAGTGGAAAAGGAAATGCTCAGTTTGATAGTGTAGGTAAAGGGAAAGCTCATATGAACACTTCAAGTCAAGGGCCAGGGCCATCCAATTCTACTGGTCCTGATAAGGATGGTTTTATCCTAGCTCAAAATCGTGCTAAGGGGTGGGGTCAAAATTGATCTCATCTAGATCGGCAAGTGGACTCAGGGTTTAATTGTTTTGAGGTTCTTGACAATATGGTTATCGAAGACAATATTTTTGCAAAGGCTTAGGGTGTAGCTATTGGTTCAGAGGGGAGGAATTCTACTCTTAGTGACAACTAGGATGTTATAGTTCAGCATATGCCAGAGACTTCTAGTGGCCCTGAGTCTGGTGCCCTTGTGGTTTCTCCTGCTCCATAGGAAAAGGATGTTCTTCTAGAATATTTAGTTAAAGATGTGTTTGCCTCTGGTAAAGTAATGGGATCTTCTCTTGCTTTGTGCCTGATGCAAAGATCATTTAAGAAAGTCTCTTTTACTACTCCCTCAAGATTGTAGGATCAGGAAAAAATTAAACTTATAGGAGATTTATTGGTAGAGTTTGGGGTTGTCAAGACCTTGGATGAGCATTTTCCCCACTCTACTCAATGATTATTCTCTCATGGAATGTGAAGGGGTTAAATAGCATCCCCAGACAAAAAGCTATTCAGAATCTTGTGGTGGAGCATTATTTGGATATCCTTTGTATCCAGAAGACCAAGCTTTCAGTGGACTCCATGTTTAGATGTGCTCCTAACATTTGGTTTCTAGGCCAATGTCAATGTATTGGTTCTTTGGAGAGCTCTAGTGGTCTTGCCATCAGCTAGGATCCTAGGAAAGTTATGCCACTTTACTGGGTCTCTGGCCTCTCAGCTCTTTCAATGGTTGCTTCCTCTCTAGAGACTGAAGAGATTATTCTTTTTACTAATGTGTATGATCCTATTGATCTCCCTGGCAAGTATATGCTCTGGGATGATATTAAGCATGTCAAAAGTTGTCATCCTTTCTTGCCTTGGATTTTGGCTAGAGACTTCAACTCTATTCTTAGTTTAGAGGAGAAGAGGGGTGGGCTAGCTTGCTTGGGTCCTTCTTCTGAGCTTCTTTGACAAAATATTGATATTTTACATCTCTCTAATGTCAAACCTCTTAATGGGCTCCTTAATTGGAACAATCAAAAGGTTGGAAATGATGCTATCTCAGAATGCTTGGACAGGTTCCTTGTTTCCTGCTTTTGAAATTCTAGTTCTCTTTCGCTTTCTTCTGAAATTCTTGATTAGAGAGGTTCTAACCATTGGCCTATTAAGCTCACAGCTAGTTATGTTGCTATCCCCAAGAACCGTCCCTTTAAGTTCCAGCTGATGTGGTGTCGAGAATCTTCTCTTCATGACTTAATGGCTCACTGGTGGAGACAAGGAGGCCCTACCTATGGCACTGCTATGTTCTACTTCTCTAAAAAACTTCAATTTGTTAAAAAGAAGTTGAAGCATTGAAATAGGAATTGTTTTGGTAATCAACATATTATGAAGAAGAGGGCTCAAGATTGTCTTGATGTTATTACCAGGCAGATTCAAGATCTGGGTTTTTCAGAAGCTCTTGGCATTGCAGAGTCCTGAGTTTTTGTTGATTTAGTTGAGCAGGATCTTAGAGAAGAAATTTATTGGAAATAGAAGGCTTGAGTTGTCTGGCTTCAAGAAGGGGACAAGAACACTGCATTTTTCCATAAATCTGTGCAAGCTCGATGTAACAGGAGTTACATTTCTTCTTTTGTTACTTCTGATGGGATGCATCTGACTTCTTGTCAAGCTATTTCTAGCGAAGCTATTTAGTTTTACTCTGCTCTTTTTCCAGATGATTTACCTCCAACAGAGATTGAGGAGAATATTATCTTGTCTTGTATTCCCTCTGTTGTGACTAGGGAGATGAATGATTCTCTTATGAGGCCAATTAGTATGTCTGAATTAGAGGGGGTGGTCTTCAGCTTGCAGAAGGGCAAAGCTCCGAGGCCGGATGGCTTCCCTGTTGAATTATTTCAAGAATTTTGGGATATTATCAATCATGACCTTTTGGATGTGGTTTAGGAGTACTTTTCCAACAAATAAATGCTTCGGGCCTTGAATGCTAATTTCTTAGTCCTTATTCCAAAGAAGGAAGAGGCTCATCAGCTGGACTTTTTTAGGCCTATTGCTCTTTGTAATGTGGTTTATAAAATCATCACTAAGCTCCTAGCAGAGAGGCTTAAAGTTTTCCTTCCTATGGTTATCTCTGAGGAACAAGGGGGTTTTGTTGCAGGAAATTTTTTTTTGGATTGGATGGTTTTGCTTCTGAAGCTATTCACTCTATGTGTACTTCCAAGGAACGTGCTATGTTTATTAAGCTTGATATGGCTAAGGCTTATGATAGAGTCAATTGGGATTTCTTGCAGAAAGATCTTCTTGCTTTTGGTTTCAGTCAAGATTGGGTTAGATGGGCTCTTAGTTGTGTTACTACTCCTTCCTTCTCAGTCCTTCTTAATGGTGAACCGACAGAGCTTTCTGGGGCTTCTAGAGGTCTTCGTCAGGGAGATCTCATCTCACCTTATTTGTTTATCATTATGGCTGAGGGACTTGGTATACTTCTCAAGTTTCATCTTTCCCAAAATTTGATTCAAGGATGGCAATGGGGAAATGGTATGCCTGCTCTTTCTCACCTTCAGTTTGTTGATGATACTGCCCTTGCTGGGAGAGCTCAGATTCGGGAAGCTAAAGCCTTTCGGCTCACCTTGGATACTTATTTGTCTATCTTTGGACAGAAAATTAATGACCACAAGTCCTCTATTTTTTTCTTCAACACTCCTTAGCCGATCCAGCAGAGGATTGCTAATATCTTGAAATTTTATATTGTGTCTCTTCCTATGACTTACTTGGGGGTCCCTATTGTGGTGGGTAGACAACCTAGGCTTTTCTGGCAAAGCTTGCTTGACAAAATTTGACAAAGGGTCAATAATTGGACTCACAAGTGGCTCTCTACTACTGGTAGGGTGACACTCCTTCAATCTATAATTCAGGCTCTTCCCATATACAGAAGCATGGTTTAGGCTGCCATGGTGTATTTTCTTAAAGAATTTGATGCCCTCTCTTGTCAATTTATTTGGAGTGGCAATTTGCAACATACTAAATGGAGCCTCATCAATTGGGATACTCTTTGTAGGTCAAAAAAGGAAGGACGTCTTGGCCTTCGGTTTGCTATCTTGTGCAGTCAAGCTCTTGCTGCCAAGCTCTATTGGTGTTGGTGTACTAGTCAGTCTCATCTTTGGGCCCATATCCTATCACACAAGTATTTACCTGGTGTTGAACCTTCAGAAGTTTCCAAGTTTTCTCAGATTGGTGCTCACCTAGTGAACAGAAGTTTATTTTGGATCTGCAACAAAGGCACTGAGGCTCTATTTTGGAGTGATTCTTGGAATGGGCATCCTCCTCTCCTTTCCTCTCATCCTCACTTGTAGGCTCTTTGTGATTCTTTCCTTTCTGCTAGATGGAATAAGGTGGCTCATTATAAGGAGGCTTTTAACCTAGGCCTTGCTGTGGGTTATAGATGAAAGAATTCTTCTGATTGGCCTCTGTGTGGCTCACTGGGAGATCAGTTGGAACTATCTTAGATATTGGCTTCTAGGGAGTGTACCTCATTGCAAGAACCTGATGTTTTGGCTTGGGGAGGTGCTTCTTCTGGCAAGTATTCTATTTCTTCTGGGTACCTTGCACTAATGAAGCAACTTTTTGGTGAGGTGGAGGTCTCTTGGTGGAAGAAAGTTTGGAATAGTTTTTCATGGCCTAAGTGTAACTTTTTCCTTTGGATTTTGGTTTACAATCATTGTCTCACTTGGGATAATCTCTGCAAGTGAGGCTTCCAGGGGCCTTCCATCTATGTTCTCTACCACAATAGTGAAGAGACTGTATCTCACCTTTTTTTGCAGTGCCCCTTTGTCAAACAGATTTGGCACCTTTGGTGGAGTGTGTGGGGATGCATGTGCTAGGATGTGTCCTCTTTGTCTGAATTCTAAGACTGTTTGGGCCATTCCCCTTCCAGGACTTCTTTTCTTCAAGTTGCTTGGACTATCGGCCCTTCCCTTATTTTATGGCATGTTTGGCTTGAGAGGAATAGGAGGATCTTTCATGATTTGCAGTTTGAGATCCGGCAGCTATGGGGGAGAATTGTTAATTCTCTTCAGGAAACACTCATTGCCAAATGTGACATCAGTGGGGGTTTGGATCCTATTGATGTTGGTATATACTCTCACCTCTCCTTTCCTCTTCAGGGCTGCACTCCCTCAATCCCCCACACCCGCTCTGGGAATAGAGCTAAGAAACACTCTTAGCGTGTTAATCATCAGGGACGTTGGTCTCTTCCTGAGGTGGGCACTCTTAAAATCAACACTAATGGTTTTTCTAGGGGAAATCTTGGTCTGCCTAGTATTGGGGGAGTTGGGCGTGATAGTTCTGGTGATATCCAGTTTCTGTTTTCTATATACAAGGGTTACCATACTAATAACCTCATGGAAGCCCTAGCTATCTTGGTTGTAGTGAAAAAATGTTGTCTACATGGCTGGAAAAGAATCATCTATGAGATTGACTCACAGGTGGTTGTGAACTTATTGCATAATAGGAACCTTATGCATATGGATTGGCATTTGGCTCTTGTTATTCAACAAATCATTCCGTTATGCAATTCTTTGGATTATGTTTCCTTTATGCATATCCCTCGTGTGTGGGATGGTGTGGCTAATTGTCTGGCTAAATGGGCCTCTGAGTAGGGGTCAGCTTGGAACATTCTTGATCTTAGGATGCTTCCCCTTGATTTATCTTAGATGCTGGTTCAACTTGTGGACCAAGATAAAGCTATGTAGTTCTCTTTGTTTCTTGTGTTGTTCAGCTCTTTTTGATAGTCAATAAAATTTTTACCCCTCTTTTAGTCATTCAGTTTTTAAATAAACAAACATGTTTGAATCTTTGGTAGAAGCTACCCATTCCCTCTCCATCTAAATGCTCTAAATGCTCAGTGTTAGCAATTTACATGCCCACATCTGTCCTGAAATAGTTTGTGTACCCCTTCAAACCACAAAAAATCTGTGCAAAAACACCATCAATTTTAAAATGCAACTAGTAATGTCAGAACTAGGAGATTAGATGAAGCTCGTGTCAATGAAACTAGCCCCAACCCATATTATTCGAATTATTTCAATTTACAAACTAAAACTACATTTCATTATTTTTACATATATGCGATATTCTAAGTTTGAATGTCTAAATTCTAAATTTTGACAATAAAAAACTTCAGTTTTAAAATAGACAAAAAATTGAATCCATTAATGATATTAGAACGATAGAGATGCATGGTGGCGAATACTAAGATTGTCGGTCGAATACATTTTGGCGCCTATTAGATATTGGCGTAAGGAATCTGATCTCGTAATTCTTAAGATGGCCTTCTATTCATGCTGTGAAACATTAATCTGATCTCTATGGACAAAACAATTCTTCTGAAGTGATGTAATGCACACGTCACAATATTGATTAAATATGTTATATTTATAGAGAGCTAATCAGGCATAGAAATTTGACTTGCAGTGGATATTGAGTGTAAGAGGAATGTCTCTGAGCAGTGATATTGTTAAAAAAAATCTAAAAGAGACTGGACGGCACCACTCTTGCAAGAGCAGAATGTTGCAGCTCTGATATGAAGTCAATTGTTAAGAAACAAGGCCTCTAGGAGGATGCTTGTTCTTCACTTTGGCCTTCAACAAAAAATGATGAGGTTAAACAATTGATTTATTCCTTGGGTGGCTTCAACAAGTTCTATGCAGATTTTTTTTCCCTCGTCGATATTTCCTAGCAAGATTGTCAAGAAATTTTCAATCTTTTTGAGGAAGATGATGAAGTTTCTCTATTCGATTTTGTCTGTGTTGTAGACATTCATTACAACAATGAATCTGTTTACTCCAAAATTGTCATGAAAATTCTAGCTGAAGATGATATCATAGATTGTGGGTCATCCATAGTGTTTCCATTGGTGATAGATATTCCTTGTAATTCTAATGGCACACTCGTTTCAATATCAACTAATGGGGAGAAAGATTTAAAGAGATTCATATTTTTGGGTAATTTGAGCCTCAGTTGGATTCTCATCAATAGAAGAACAAAGGATGTTGTTAATCTTTCAAGTTGGAGGCCTCTAGAAGTACAGAAGCAGAATTGGGGCTCTAATAATGATTTTACAATTAGGTTTGGATCCATTCTGCCTAGTCATGATACTTTGCCTTTAAAATTAGCAGCATGTAGTATTCTGGTTAAACGCACATTTTCTGTGAGCAAGGAGGATAATTATTTGCAGATAAGTAGGATTAGTCTTGAACTGGAGAACATGATGGGTTGTCAAGTGAATGCAAGAGAAGGTGTTTTAGCTTTACAGAGAATAGTTAAGTGAGGTAAGAGAAGTAAGAATTATGAATGAGTAATAAAGAATTGTTATGATGTCTTGGAAATACAGAATGATTTCATGGAGGAAAATTTGGGAGGTAAAGGTCACTTGAATCCCTTTTGCATGATATTTTCAATTGGCTTAGCAATTATGTCTTGGTACTATTTCTTCGAGACATAATTGAGATATGGAGCCGCTAAATTTCATGTTTATATCATTTTTATTGCATAATATGCAATCGAAAATGTCTAACTGGATATCCTCTGCATCAGATATTTTCAGAGAGTTTTAGCAATTGCAATTGAAGTGTAATACCAAAATATAGATGATATATAAACTTAATTTTTTATTCCCCACTTTCTAGTATGTTTCAACACAGACCAAGTTTAAAAAATTTACAAGGAGACCGACTTTACGGTCATGATTTTTCATCAAGCATCTTCTTGGAGTTTTAGCTAATATCAAGCTACCATTTACCAACCTATTTTAGAGACTATCAAAGATTAATTTTTAATTTAATTTAAATACATTACATATGGTCTAACTAGGATAAACTATTTCATTTTATAAATATTAGCCATGTAAATCATTTTTTTTTTCTGTTTTTTTTGGTTTATATGACAATTTCGATATAATATTAATAGGTTTTTTTTTAAAAGATTTTTGTGTACATATATTTATATTAGTTGAATCGAGATATTTTAATCACCAATTCATATTTCTATATATGATAGAAATCAATGACATGGACTATCACTTAAATCAACAAAACATGATAGTTCTTAATCATTTTTATTGTACATTATTAGATTTCACAAAATTAATGTAATTTTTAGTGATTGAATAAAATTTGTACAACATTAATGAGGAAAGACAAAAGAAAATCCAGTTCGTCCAAGAATAATTCATTTTGTAAAATATTCATAACCTAAGCGTATTATAGTGCCAGCATGAAGATCTCTATTAAGTGTATTTGTAAAATATTCAACATCTCTATCTTCCTATGCCTGATTCGGCATAATAAATACAAGTCTAATGGAGAGAACCATCCATTGAGCTACTTTAATATTGTTTATCTGATGTCTCCAAAGAGATGGACTACTTTAATATTGACAATTACATGTACATGGAAAATCTTAACACCTCAATCTTATCTCATATTGGAGAGGACAACAGCCATTAGTTAATTACACTTTTCATTTTCCAATGAAATTGCCCTATCTAAAAATTGGAAAATGATATTTTGAAAGAGCCTTCAGAACAACCCCTTTAAATAATTAAAATACATTGTTTTTTCTCTTGTTACCGCTGCATAGTTAACAAATCTGTTTCTTTAATAATTTTAGCAGTTGTGAAGTGGTTTCTCTGACATCGATTCCCCTCTAATCTACATGGTTGGTAATTTCGCTAGTTGTTTCTTTCTTTATAAATAGTAGTATATTTATCATTTAGTTCATAACATCAAATCTTCTTTTCTTAAATTCCCGTGAATGATATTTCTATGAGAAATATAAATCAAAATCATTCACAACTCTAAACCTAAAAAAATTTGCTTGGCACTCACAATTTCCAAGTGATAGTTTTGCTCGATAAACACTAAGAAATTGAGTGGTAGGAGAGTTGACTGAGTGAGCTCAGTGAATGAAGAACAAACAACTCAGTAGCCAAAGGATGCTGAGTGAGGTCGGTAGTGTGGATGCCAAGTGAACTCAGTAGCCACAAGAGGGTGGAGCTCTGTAGAAGAAGGCACCGAGTGAACTCGGTAGCCACTATATAATGGAGCTCAGTAGAAGATGTTACCAAGTGAACCCGACTTGAACTAAAGATGAATTCTACCGAAGACAATACCAAATGACAAAACTATAACATGAACTCCTTTTCCACCATTAAAACTAGAGAGCCAGAACTTGAAGCTTTCAAATAAACTTTTTAAATGAAAGGAATAGAAGCAGAAGAACAATGGATTCAAGTATGCCTGCTTGCTTTCTATTCAACTTAGATTAAATCATTACAAAATCTGGGAGCATTCAGTTTCAACCAAAAAACTCTAAAGTAACTCTAAAACTTCAAACTGGAAAAATTTAAACTTCAAACTTACAACTCTAATGGCTGCATACTACAATGCCTGGAGCAATCACTACTTCAACAGGTCGAAAAAAACAAATAATAAACTTACAGAATGACCAGAGAAGAAATACATGCATCTGCAGGCACGAAATGAACTTCCTTTTGTCTTTGCACTTTGATGACTAGATCTGGTGATCACTTCTTTCTTCTTCCTTCTTTGCAACTTCTAAGCTGGTCTCTCTCTCTCTACATGTCTAATGAATGAATGAATCAAACATTCCTTTTATTTTACTTGCAAAATGTTTTCCCCCTCATTTCTGAATTTGAAAACTCGCCTACCCATTATAAATTTTTTGAACATTCAGGGGTGGTAGGTGGGTATTTGGATCCAGGGGCAAATGACTAAATGCAATAAATATTCCAATGCTCCCCCTTTCCCTTGAGCCAAACAAACAAGGATCACTACTGATCTAGATCAACTACACCAAGACACTCTCTTAGGTGTACAAAACTTCCAAAACCTAATGGCTTTGTGAAAATGTCTGCTAGCTGCTACTCAAACTTACAAAATTCTATTTTGATCTCCCCATTCTCCACCAAATCTTTGATGAAGTGATATCTGATCTCTATATGTTTGCTTCTCCCATGGAAGACATGATTCTTGGAAAATGCAATAGATGAGATGTTGTCACAATAAATTGTGGTTCCATCCTCTTACCTTTCATTCAAATCTGCCAAGATCCTTTTTAACCAAATAGCTTGACATGTTGCTACATTTGATGCTATATACTCAGCCTCTGCTGTAGATTGAGCAACAATAGGTTGCTTCTTGGATGCCCATGAAATTGTACCCTATCCCATATGGAACATGTATCCGAAAGTTCTCTTCCTATCATCTATACTTCCAGCCCAATCACTATCAGTATAACCCACCAACTTGAAATCATCATTTGCAGTATACAAAATTCCAAATCCCTTGGTACCTTTAGCATACCTTAGGATCCTCTTTTCCACTTGCCAATGAGAATCTTTTGGTGTTTTCATATTTCTGAAAATCAAACTACATGCATTAGGTCTAGCTGAGTTGCAGTCAAATACATTAAACTTCCAACTATACTCTTGTATAGTGTTGGATCCACTCTCTTGCTATAGTCTTCCTTGCTCAACTTCAGACCTACTGTTGTTGGTGTTGGGGCTACCTTATTGTTCTACATTTTGAATCTCTCCAAGATCTTCCTTGCATATTTCTCCTGAGAGATGAAGATTCCATCATGCATTTGTTTTACTTCTATGCCTCGAAAGTATTTCAAGAGACCTAGTTCTACCATTTCAAACTCATTTTTCATGGTCTCTTTGAACTCACCAATTAGAGCCTTGTCATTACCAGTAAAAATTAAATCATCTACATACAATACAACAATCAACACATTACCATTTTCTGCCTTGATGTAAAGAGTAGGCTCACCATTGCTTTTGCTAAAGCCATTGTTCATCAAATATGAGTCAATCCTACTGTACCATGCCCATGGAGCTTTCTTGAGCCCATAAAGAGCTCTCTTCAATCTATATATTTTTTCCTCGTCACCTGAAACTTCATAACTAGGTGGCTACTCCACATATACTTCTTTCAATACACCATTTAGGAAGGCAGACTTCATATCCATTTGATATACTTTTCATTTTTGCTGAGCTGCAATTGCTATGACAACACGCATGATTTTCATTCTTGCAACCAGGGCATAAGTCTCATCATAATCTCTTCCATACTGTTGTTTGTAGCCCTTGACTACCAGCCTTGCCTTATGCTTATCAATCTTACTGTTAGCATTACATTTGGTCTTGTAGACCCCTTTCACTCCAATCGCTTGCTTCTTGGAAGGCAATTTAGTTATCTCCCATGTCTCATTCCTTTCTATAGCATCGATTTCCTCATCCATGGCCTTACACCATTTCTTCTCCTTAACAGCTTCTTCAAAATATATTGGATCACTATGAGAAAATAATGCAAAATTAACACTCTCATCATAATCTTCATTCCTTTCATCTTGGCATATCTCCCTAAGACTCTTGGTCTTTCTTGGTAATAGGGAGGAGAGTGTGGAATCAAAATATTCACTGCTGTTGCTTGGCACTGACACTCAATTATGCCTAAAAGAGCTCAGCAATGATTGAGGCTACTTGCCTTTTCTTCTATCTACTCCTTTTTCTTGCTATTCATCAGCATCCTCTTCACTCATAATTGGCACTTTACTTGAAGTGCTCGGTAACTCATTAGTTGGACCATACCAAGACTGATTTTCAAGAAATTTCACATCTCTTCAAAGAGTCATCTTATTATTCAATGGGTCATACAATCTGTATGAATTTGATTCTGAGTTATACCCTATGAAGATGCACTTCACACCTTTGTCATCCAATTTTTTCCTTTTCTCTTTAGGCACATGTGCATATGCAACACATCCAAACACCCTTAGGTGTTCAACTGTCCATCTTCATCGTGACCATGCTTCCATTGGAATTCTATCACAGGCTGCCTTTGTAGAAAATTTATTAATTAGGTAAACTATTGTTGCCATAGCCTCTCCCCAAAATTTAGTTGGGAGACCTTTATCTTTCATCATGCTCCTTGTCATTTCAATAATGGTCATATTCTTTCTTTCAACCACTCCATTCTACTCTGGTGTATAGCTGGCTATGAGCTCTTTCTTTATACCATGTTTCCCACAAAAAATTACAAAAGAATTGGAGGTATACTACCCTCCTCTATCTGATCTTAGGACCTTGATATAGTGTCCACATTCTTTTTCAGCCTGGGCTTTAAATTATACAAAATTTTCAAATGCTTCAGATCTATTCTTTAAGAAATACACCCATGTTCTATGACTAAAATCATCAATAAATGTCATGAAATAAGTAATCCCCCCAATGGAAGTAACTTGCATAGGATCGACTAGTTCAGTATGCACTAACTCTAATGGATATCTAGCCCTCCTAGTATTTCTAGAATTAAAGGGAAGCCTATGTTTCTTACCCAAAATACAAGCCTCACACTTGTCACATGAATTTCCTATGCATGGAAAACCTTCTACCATTCTTTTATTTGACAATAAATTTAGACCAGCATAGCCAAGATGACCATACCTAAGGTGCCATAGCCATGAGGGGTCTTCTATCACACTCCTTAGAGCTGATTGTCTGGGAGGTGCAACACCAACTTGAGATGAGAAACATGTCTCTATTTTCAAGGAAAACATTATGTTCTTTGTCATTTGAACTGCTGTAAGTAGGTTCTTGCTCCCATCTTTTTCATGAATGACACATGTTTCATTCTCCATCAGCACTTTGTATCCATTTTGAATGAGCTAACCAATGCTCATCAAATTGTGCTTCATACCAGAGGTGAAATACACATTTTGTATTTCCTTCTTCTCACCTTTCTTGGTGTGGACCATAATAGATCCTTTGCGCACTACTGGTAGGGTTCCATTGTAACCCATTTTAATCTCAAATTTAAAACTCTTGTCAATGAATGAAAACAAGGTTTCATTACCACTCATGTGATTGCTACATCCACTATTGAGGTACCAAACCTCAGGGCTTCCTTCTTCACCAACATTACACATGATGAAGGCAGTGGCATTATTTCCACTTTCCATGTTCACATCAACCACATTTTCTTGTCTTGACTGATCATTTTGCTTCTTCCAACATTCACTTGCATAATGCCCATATTTATGACAGTAATAACACTCTACTTTACTCCTATTTGAGTTGTAGTTTTTCTTACCTCCTCTTGAAGTATTTTGTTAGCTACTTGCTCCATCTACTCTTCCTAAGCTTTTTGCTGCAACATTTCTTTATCCTCCATTACCTCGACCTCTACCTTTGAAGTTTTTTCCTGAGCCATTTCTTCCTCTCTCCCTTCCTCTTGGATTTGACTCAACCTTAAATGCTTGCTTTTAGGAAGTAGAAGATGTAGATCTATTGATCCTATGCTCATGGGTTTGAAGAGTACCCATGAACTCATCCATTGTCAAAACAGTGAGGTCTTTTGCCTCTTCAATGGTCATGACCAAATTGTCATATTTATGAGGTAAAATCCTCAATATCTTCTCTACTATCCTCTACTCTTGATAGTCTTCTCTATTTGATTTTAGTTGGTTAATCACATTGGAGGTCCTTGAACTGAAGTCGGCAACTGATTCATTTTCCTTCATCTGAAGGTTCTCAAATTCCCTCCTTATATTCTATAGCTTTATTGTGCGGACTTTATCAATTCTCTTGAAGTTTGTTTCAAGGATATCCCATGCTTCCTTTGCATAATTTTCTACTATAATCTTTGGGAATATTGTCTCTGTCATTGCTGCTTCAATTAAACTTAATGCCTTAGCATCCTTCCTCCTTGACTCTTTCAAATGAGTCTTCTATGCATTTGTAAGAGTAGCATACTGAGTTGGGTCTGTCACATAATTGAACCCATTAACTACAAACTCTCACAAATCATTTGCAACAATAATTATTTTCATTTTCTTTTCCCATGTATCATAATTTTGTCCATTGAAAGGTGGTGGTTGCTGCCATATCTTTCTTGCATCTCCTACCATGCCAAATATCCCAAGAAAAAAAATTCCCTAACTCACTGTGGATGTGGGGCCTCAAAGCTACGATACCATGTGAGAAATATAAATCAAAATCACTCACAAACCTAAACCTAAAAAAATTTTCTTTGCACTCACAATTGTCAAGTGATAGGTTTTCTCCATAAACACTAAGAAACCAAGTAGCAGGAGAGTTTACCGAGTGAGCTCGGTAAATGAAGAACAAACAACTTGGTAGCCAAAGGATATTGAGTGAGCTCAATAGTGTAGATGTCGAGTGAACTTGGTAGCCACAGGAGGGTGGAGCTTGGTAGAAGAAGGCACCGAGTGAACTTGATAGCCACTATAGAATGGAGGTCGATAGAAGACGTTATCGAGTGAACTTGGCTGGAACTATAGATGACTTCTACCAAAAACAATACCAAGTGACAGAACTATAACGTGAACTCCTTTTCCACCATTAAAACTAGAGAGCTAGAACTTGAAGCTTTCAAATAAAATTTTCAAATGCAAGGAATAGAAGAAGAAGAATAATGGATTCAAGTATGCCTACTTGCTTTCTATTCAACTTAGACTAAATCATTACAAAATCTGGGAGCATTTGGTTTCAACCAAAAAACCCTAAAGTAACCCTAAAACTTCAAACTAAAAAACTTCAAACTTATAGCTCTAGTGGTTGCATACTACAATGCTTGGAACAATCACTGCTTCAACAGGCCGAAACAAAAAAAAATAAACTTATAGAATGATCAGAGAAGAAACACGTTCATCTGCAGACACAAAATGAATTTTCTTTTGTCTTTGCACTCTGACAACTGGATCTGCTGATCACTTTGTTCTTCTTCCTTCTCTGCAACTTCTAATCTGCTCTTCCTCTAAACTACTCTCTCTCTCTTTGCCTATCTAATGAATGAATGAATCAAACATTCCTTTTGTCTTACTTGCAAAATATTTTCCCCCCTCATTTCTGAATTTGAAAACTCACCTACCGGCAATAAATTTTCTAAACATTCAGGGGTGGTAGGTGGGCATTTGGCTCCAGGGGAAAACGACTAAATGTAGTAAATATTCCAACAATTTCATTAGACTAAATAAATTGGATTAAGATGTTGTTTGAACCAGTAAGTTGAAAGAGAAATTTATGTGATCCAGCATTTTTACATTACATATATAATTATATTGATATCATATGAGTTACTTGTAAATCAATTTATTTAATGGTGATTTTTTTATATAAAATTTAGATGAATAATTAATATAGAATAGTAAGTCCTGATTAAGAAATTATAATTTATAGAGTAAAGAAAGCTTGAATCCATTAATATCCAGAGATTTCTATGCCACTGAGCAATGATATTGTTTGAGAAATTTTAAAGAAAGTGGACAACATCACTCTTGTAATCATAAAATGTTCAAGTTGTGATGTAAGAGTTATGGGAGGTTGAATGTTCTTCCCTATGGCCTTTTGTAGAAAATGATGAAAACACATGATAAATTATTTAATAGCTTAACATTATAATTTATAACAACATATATTTTTATATTTAAATCATAAAGTGTCTTATATTGATTTATGTATAGTAAATTGAATATTTGTTTTTGATATCAAAAAGCAGTTAAAATATGGGTGACTAGCCTAAAACTAGAGACTTAGTGACAAAGTCACATTTCATAGACCTACATTCAACAGACTATACACTCATAATTAATATAAAAAATATAGTGGTGGACCAACAAAATAGGTCTTGCAAATAGTAAAAAGAAAACCATTCATGCTCTACAAACATCCAGACTAATCATTGTATCAATTAGTCCCTAATGACTGTACAATCTAATATAGATGTATCAGGAGTAGATCTATTATATAATTATGAAAATAGAAAATATATTGTTGATGTCTCAAAGACTCACTCTCATCACCCTAAGAGATATGTCTACTATGTTAAAAAAAAATGTCTATATGGATAAATTATTGGACTATAGTGACTACACCTCAATTGTCTACTTCAGAATAGAAGGGATTGTCATGTCAATTACATGGGAAACACACAATCCTCGATGATTAATAGTAAGAAAAACTTTCTCCCTATCCATCATATAAATAGGATTCCACATTGTCTAAGACATCATGAATGTGAAATCATTTTGTAAGTTTAATTGGAGATAGAATCACAAAATAGTTTTCACAAATTAATGAGTCACTTCATTATTGTTGCATGGGGAGATTGTAAACGAACTAGCTTCTTCCTATCTTAGAATTTACATTTATTCTTTAGTATCCACACAAAAAAAAATGTTTGCAACTTATATGTATTGACACATAAGTTCTAGAGTCTACAAATATTCTACATAAATCGGTTTTCATTATTCCTTTATTTAGTTTTTTCTTTTTTATATAAAAAAAGTTAATTTATAATATTAGTGATAACTTTTTTGTAAAAATTCTAAATGTATCTATTTTTCTTTTAGTTGAATCTATTTGAGATATTGTAAACTACAACATGATGTTGCAATATATATAGTCCACCAATATAACTGAGAGGGAGGTTGAATCAATTATATAACTATTATCACACTTATCAGCCTTAATCAAACTTAACCATGTGAACAATATAATCAGAAACCACAACAAGATACTTGTGCACAATAACACTAGATATGTTAATTAGGGAAACCCTTAATTAGAGGGAAAATCTTAGTGGGGATGGTACCATAAGATGGTGTACTAATATAAATATGCTGTGTTAGAGGATGGACCCTATTAGGAGTCTATAACAATATTTAGTACATATAAGTCAATAGTAGGAGACTTTGAATCCATGTTAGGAGATTCCAACCCTGATAGGAGTTGTGCCAACCCTATTAGGAATTATGGAAGGAAGATGGACCCACAGTCCAAATAGCTTCAAGTGCAAGACCAATGAACTTATTGTCCAAATGATTTATGTATTATTCCTAGTATAATAATATATTTGAATTGTACTTCCTTCCTCTTTCTCTGTCATGTCAATCGGACTACTTGGACATTGAATAGTTGTTGTATTGTTACCAATTACACAAATATGGCCACATAATTGTTGTTAGAATATATAGTCCACCAATATAACTAAGAGGGAGGTTGAATCAATTATATAACTATTATCACATTTATCAACCTTAATCAAACTTAAAAATGTGAACAATATAATCAAAAACCACAACAAGATACTCATGCACAATAACACTAGATATGTTAATTAGGGAAACCCTTGATTAGAGGGAAAATCCTAGTGGGGATGGTACCATAAGACGGTGTACTAATATAAATATTTTGTGTTAGAGGATGGACCCTATTAGGAGTCTATAACAATATTTAGTACATATAAGTCACTATTAGGAGACTTTGAATCCATGTTAGGATATTATAACCCTGATATGAGTTGTGCCAACCCTATTAGGAATTATGGAAGGAAGATGGACACACTGTCCAAATAGCTTCAAGGGAAAGACCAATGAACTTATTGTCCAAATGATTTATGTATTATTCCTCATATAATAATATATTTGAATTTTACTTCCTTCCTCTTTCTCTATCATGTCAACCAGACCTCTACTCCTTCTAATCTTCATACTAGATCACGAACTCAGCATTTGGATCGCTTACTCACATTTACCAAACACTCTACTCCTTTTACATTTCTCATTCAATACTTGATACACATTTAATTACAAACAAGGAAGACATCTTTCTTTTATAACCTATCTT
This sequence comes from Cupressus sempervirens, assembly GCA_028749045.1. NCBI lineage: Eukaryota > Viridiplantae > Streptophyta > Pinopsida > Cupressales > Cupressaceae > Cupressus > Cupressus sempervirens. The sequence continues at coordinate 629,169,723 of CM053793.1, forward strand.
CAAAATAATTCCTTGGGTTAGCCTTTAGGCTTTCACAATTAATCATAATAAGATAATTAATTAATTCACAATCATAATAAATTTTTTGGCTCATAGTATATAAAAAAATTCGCATGTGTGACTTCAAGACTTGTGTACCCATTGACATCATTATCAGGCTATCCTTGATCACTATCTAACTGTGTACCACCAAATTATATCTCTGCTAGAAGATATAATAGGATCAATATGAATTGCTTTCCATGCACTCTGTCTCTACACTAATCTTAGTAAATTACATGTAGCTTCCATACATATTTGACTTAGACTCTCCATGCATTTAACCTCATCATTAGGACATAAGGTACGACATGTCCTTAAATGTGCTTAACTATGTTTATACAAGTATGATCTTTGTCTTCTATTCTGTTAGTCTTCACATACTTGCTGCTATGTTGACATCAATGAAAAACATAGTCATGAATGCAACATGTCAATACTCTCCAATGCTTAGAATACTCCCCAAAAGGAATACAATCAGCACTCATGCTAAAAATCTCACCCTTTGGCATTGATGGCAACATAGATGAAAAAATCTAAGTTCCAAGAATGCCAAAGAATACTCTGTTGTTGTTGCTATTCTCATTTTTTCAAATCCTCTTCATCAACAAAATCTAAAAATCCTCTAGAACACTATTTGTTCTATATCTTCATACTGTATAGTTCCCCCATAGAGATAATAATGAATCCTTCTAAATCTCCCTAATAAAGTAGATATTGTGTGCACTCTTCTCCCACATACACACTTAGGATATTCTTCTCCCCCATACATGATTAGGAGATGTTTTTCATGAACTCTTCTCTCCCATTGATGCCAATACCAAATACCAAGAGTCTCTAATGACTATGCTTATCAAAGATACTCCCACATACAGGAAGCATCAACATTTAGTCTAGTCAAACAATAGTGCTTTGTACCACTGGACTAATACAATCTCTACATCGTCTACTCTGGAGTAAGTAGGGGCATAACCCTAAGCATACCTCTCAAGTAATCAAATATATCTTTAGGTAAAGGCTTCATAAATATATCTACAATCTGATCTTTAGTACTAACACATTCCAATAAAATCTCCTTTTCTGCTACTTTCTCTCTCAAAATGTGATACTTAATAGATATATATGCTTAGTCTTAGAATGCAATACATGATTCTTAGACATACTCATTGTACTTGTGTTATCACAATATATGATAACTAGTTCTAAAAAATCTATCCTAATGTCTTTTAGCATCTGCTTCATCCACATCACTTGTTTGGGTAACTGCACCAAGATGGTGTACAAAAAAGTGGACACCCCAAAAAAAAGTAAAATTTTCAATAACATGATTGAGTTTATGAAAAATTGATCGGGTTATTAAAAAGTGAAATGTTGGCTAGGCTTGGTATCCAAGCCTAGCCATTATACATTACAAAACCCAATTAAGTTTTGTAAATTTTATATTGTGACTATTGTTCGTATTTGAGGGTTTTTTTATGCCCTCAAATGATAGCAATAGCATGAATTATGTAGAACAACAAAAAAAATCGATCAGTTAAAAATTACTATTAAAAATGATTTTTTATTAGATCTCCATCCATGCTACCCAACAAGAAAGGTATGTCTTCATTCTATTTGTCCTTTACGTATTTTTTTATCAAATTTTGTAATTTGGTTTTGTAATTTATATGTTTTGTGATTTTCTGTTTAAAAAGTTTAATATAGATGCATCAAGGAATCTAAGAAAATGAGGGTGAGAAGAAAGACCACCTCCAACACAATCAAACCCTCCACCCATTAGACACAACCACAAAAAACTCCACTCGTTGTGACACAACCACAAAACCCTCCACCTGTAGTGACACAACCATAAAATCTTCCACTTAATTTTCATGTTCAACAACCACTACCTCCTATAAACCCTACATGCATACAATTACATCATTTAACTACTACACAATAGGACCTCATAAACTACCTCTCACAAAATAGTGCTAACATTACCCAAATCTACACTTTCTCACCACTCAACCGTAGCAAATACACTTGAACAAATAGCCCAAAATGAAAATAATGTGTCTAGGGAGGTTATGAAATGGAGTATATGGAGGGATAGGTGTCATGCATTTTATGTTGATGGGTTATCATATCAAGAAGTGAAATATAAAGACATAAATAAAGGTATTATATGTTCTCTTTTCACCAAACCTATATCCGACAAATCCCTATTACACACAACCAAAACTTTTCTTATTCATTGGTGCACTCATGCTAGGATGAGATCATATTTTTGGGATAGTTGGTATATGGTATTTTACCTACCACCATGTAATAATTATGAGGTGCCTCTTTATTTTGAGAAAGCTATATTGTGAGTTCATCCTATGTGAGAAGCCAAATTATTTTGACATCCATCAGTTCCAAGGTAGAGGGAGAGACTATGTGTAGGATAGAACTGGGGCTTTTAGGGTGGTGCCAAAAATTGAGAGGAGACATAGAGCATGAAAAACCATGCCTCATGTTGTACTCCCATCAATTGTAAATGAGTCTATTAATTTATAGACTCTTCATGTAGCTACATCATTGACAGATGTTATCATTGGGCATGGCTCATAGTTAGGTGGTTTTCCTTCACCTATGGCACCTCAACCATCATCAAATGAACCTTTAGGGTCATCACAACATGCGACCACTCCATCATTGCCACCTATGGCACCAGGGTCATCAAAGCATGTGATAGCTCCATCATCATTACCTATGGCACCTTGGTCATCACAATCTATGACCTCATGAATTCATCCTTCATATAATGATGCAATGTTGGCACTATGGCACCTATAGCTCCATTTAATGAGCCTTATGAGTTCATCCTTCATATATTCATCCACATCGAAGAACCTCCATATCACATAGGGTGTCTTGTAAGAGTGTGGAGATCATGGATCTCCACTTTTATTTCTTAACAAAGTGTGAAAAGTTTATCCGCATCTCTCCTTTCCTTCTCAATCTCTTTGTTTTCAATTTAGGCCTTGTAGTCTTTTTGAGCTCCAATTTTTTCTATCTTTCAATTATCCTTCCAATATCATCCTTCAAGTCCTTCTTGTGTCCTCCTGCCCTCCTATGATCTTTTTTTTTTTTTTTTTTATTGTGCCTTCTTTCCATTTACAAAATTATCTCATATTTATAACAATACTCTTTACTATTTTATAGGGCTTGTCGAGGCTAAAATTTCTCAAATCGATGGTGTAACACTTTCTGCCATTAACTTTTGCCTTGAGAGCTATGTAATATCATATCTTGCACACCTATCTATTTTATGTTTTGAGTTGAATTCATGGTGTGTCTTATCGATTCCTCTTATGTTATATTTATTTCTTCTTTAGGATACTCCACATAGATCAAGGTCTCGAGAAAAGGGAAGGAAATTAGCAAGAACTAAAAAGACAAAAAAAGGTATTAAATACAAGTCAAGCTTATATTTTGAAATTTATTATGAATGAATGTATATATATGTACTTAATATTTATGAATATGTGTTGACTTGTTTGCTGTATATATATAGAAACATTTTAGTTTTGTAGAGTTGATGAATGCACCTAAGACTGCAGATGTTGAGTAAATGGAAGAGGATAAAATATCATACTTTCTTTCTCATAAATTTTAGGTTATAGTATGCATTTGTTCTATATACATATTAAATAGTTGTATTGACAAATGAGTACATTTTTTTTTTCATTTTTATATTTATTATCAATAATTTGTCTTATCAACATGTGTTATTTATGTTTTACCTATTAAAACACTTTTTAAGACTTCATGCAAATCTTTTCCCATTTCATTTTGTTAGGAGTCTTAAGCACCAAAGATAGGGTCAAACACAATAAAGGCTAGAGGTATGTATTCAAAGTCTTAGTTGAACCCTCTTGTGATCTCAATTTGGATTCCTTGTGTGTGTGATAGAAATCCCTAACACCTACTCTACAATTCTAACATTTTATCACTTACCATACAAGTTGTGCTCATAAAAGCATTGATTCATTAGTGGTTGTGGGTCTTGCTAGTACGAGAGATCCAGCTCAAGTTGCAATATGTTTTTTTGCTTTTCTACTTTATTTGGAATCCCTAATGCCACTCTATAATGAGATAACATTTTATCACTTACCATATAGGTTGTGCCTCATACTGGCACTACTCCATCAGTTGTTGTACAACCCACTAGCACAAGAGATCTAACTTAGGATGCAGTACATTTGTTATTCTTTTACTCTATTTGGAATCCATAATTCCACTCTATAATGTAAACATTTTATCTCTTACCATACAGGTTATGCCTCATACCATCATTTCTTCATTAGTGGTTGTACCTCCTACTAGTACAGGAGATATGGCTTAGGCTATAGTACATTTTTTTAAAACTCTATTTGGAACCCTTAATGCCACACTATAATGCTAACATTTATCGCTTAACATATAGGTTGTGCCTCATACTAGCATTGATTCATCGATAGTTGTACCTCCTGTGAGTATTGATTCATCGGTAGTTGCATCTTACATCGTCACTCTACCTCATCATTTTTTTAGGAGTCCCACCCATTGATGAAGGAGCCCATTACTATTATCATTCAGTCCAACTAGGGACAAAGGGATGAGGTAATGAACAACTCAACTATCCATAATTTAGAACCCAATTTCTAGTTATTTTTATATTACTTAAAGATATGATATTTAATAGTGTATTTTAATTTTTCTTCTACAGACACCTAGCGAGCCTCAACCTGCATCAAAGAGGTTCAATTATGATGATCCTACATAGTCATAGATATTGATAGTGATATGCATATGTAGTTGTGGTCATCACATGACATTGAAATATATTTGACTTTTGTATTGTACCGATCAGGCATAAATTTTTTTTATAACTATATTATTGATATGACATAATATATTGTTCATTTTGATATACATTAAACTTGGATTTCCATCCAACTTATTTTTGAAGTATTAGATAGTAGCCAATAAAGATGGGGGGCTGACCCAAAAGGCAACCTCCCAATTATCTACCCTATGCCATCCTTAAACTTCTAAAAACAAAATATGTCCATAGCATAATTGATGTTACTATCAGTTCTTAATCTAATTTAAGCAGAAAAGACTATAAAATAGACTAGACACACCTAAACAAAATGTTGTTATCCTCTTGTATTTCAATGTGTACATAAAAACTTCTATTTAAGCTTACTTTCTTATAATTAATCAAACACATGAATGTTCATTATTTTATACAGAAAATGTAACATGTTTATCAAATTTACTATAACATATAGATCATATGTCACTTATTTTGATGTAATAAGACATGTAAAGCAAAAATATGTCATGTTTTTTGTATTTGTGACTTCCATTTAATGTGGTCAATAGCATTAGAGGGACATTGTGGCTCAAATGAGGTTGGTCCTAGGCTAAACCTGACAAATCAGAGATAACAAAGTAGACAATTTTATCCTAGGACAAATGGTTTAATATATACACAACCTTGCTCATTTTAACTTAACAACATTGCAACTTTTGGCAATAGGTGAGATACAGATGCTAAATCCAAACAAAGTAAACTCTCTAAAAATTGAGATTGGTTGTTGTAGGTCTAGATAATAGGATCTTGTATCACCTATAGGTTTTCAATACTTTGCATGAGCTTAGATAAATGCCTGATCAAAGATCGTAGCCTGATGGTGCTTAGATTCCCTTAGGAACACTTATGTTCAATGTGATCAATATCGTCAGATGGATGTTGTGGCTGAAATAAGGTTGGTCCTAGCCAAAACCTAACTAGCTAGAGCTAATAGAGCATATGATTAGATGCTAGGACTAATGGTTTGAATATACATAACCTTACTCATTTTAACTAAGCAACATTGTAACTTTTGGAAATAGACGTGATACGGATGCCAAAGCCAAATAAAGTTGAATCTCTTAAAACTAAGATAAGTATCTATGAGCCTAGATAACATGATCTTGTAGCACATAATAGTTTGTCAATATCTTGCACGAGCTCAGAGAAATGCTCGATCAAATATCACAGTCTGATGGTGCTTAGATACCCTCAAGGATGCTTTTGTTCAGTATGATCAATACTGTCAAAGGGATGTTGTGGGTAAAATGAGGTTAGTCCTAGGCTAAACCCAACAAACTAGAACTAATGAAGTAGACAATTTGATCCTAAGACCAATGGTTTGAAATATACACATCCTTGCTCATTTTAACTAAGCAACATTGCAACTTTTGGCAATAAGTGAGATACGGATGCCAAATCCAAAAAATGTCAAATCTTTGAAAACGTAGATAATTTTTTGCAAGCCTAGATAAAATTTGATCCCATAGGACCTAACAATTCATCCATACCTTGCGTGAGCTCAGAGAAATAGCTGATCAAAAATTGTAGCCCGATGGTGCTTAGATACCCTTAGGGACGCTTTTATTTAGTATGGTCAATACCTTGGAGGGTTGTTGTGGCTGAAATGAGGTTGGTCCTAGCCTAAACTAGAACTAATGGAGTAGGCGATTTGATCATAGGACAACCAGTTTGGAATATACACAACCTTGCTCATTTTAACTAAGCAACATTACAACTTTGGGCAATAGGCAAGATATGGATGCCAAATCCAAACAAAGTAAAATCTCTAAAAATTGAGATAGGTTGTTGTAGACCTAGATAACATGATCTTGTGGCACTTGATAGTTCATCAATATGTTGCACAAGCTTAGAGAAATGCCTGATCAAAGCTTGATGGTGCTTAGATACTCTTAGGGATGCTTTTACTCAATGTGGCAAATATTGTCAAAGGGATTTCATGGATGAAACAAGGTTTGTCCTAGCCTAAACCCAACCAACAGGAGCTAACAGAGAAGACAGTTTGATCTTAGGACCAACGGTTTGAAATATACACAACCTTGCTCATTTTAACCAAGCAACATTGCAACTTTTGGAAATAGACAAGATACGGATATGAAATCCTAACAAAGTTGATTCTCTAAAAAAATAGAAAGGTCATTTTAGGCCTAGATAATACAATCTTATAGAACCTAACAATTTGTCAATATGTTGCATAAGCGTAGAGAAATGCCCGATCAAAGATTACATCCCGATGGTGCTTAGATACCCTTAGGGACACTTCTGTTCAATGTGGTCAGTACTATTGGAGGGATGTTGTGGCTAAAATGAGGTTGGTCATAGCCTAAAACCAACCAACTAGAGCTAAAAGAGTAGACAATTTGATCCTAGGACCAACGATTTGAAATCTACACAACCTTGCTCATTTTAACTAAGCAACATTGTAACTTTTGGCAATAGGTGAGATACCGATGCCAAATCCAAAAAAAGTTGAATCTCTAAAAATTGAGATAGGTTATTGTAGGCCAAGATAATGTGATCTTGTAACACCTAACATTTTATCAATAACTTGTATGATCTTAGAGAAATTCCCAGTCAAAGATCACAGCCTAAATGTGCTTAGATACCCTTAGGGATTCTTCCGTTCAGTATGGTTGATACTATCAGAGGGATGTTGTTGCTGAAACAAGGTTGGTCCTAGCCTAAACCTAACCAACTAGAGCTAATGGAATAGAAATTTTGATCCTAGGACCAATGATTTGAAATATACATAACCTTGCTCATTTCAACTGAGCAACATTACAAATTTTGGCAATAGGCAAGATACAGATGCCAAATCTGAAAAAAAAGTTGAATATCTAAAAATTGAGATAGGTTGTTGTAGGCCTAGATAACATGATCATGTAGCACCTAACAATTTTTTGATACCTTGCATGTGTTGGAATTATTTTATATTTGTCATTAGTGACAACACTTATTCAACTATGTATAGTTACCGACCTCATCACTCAGTCTATAGTTTATACCAAGCATTTAGTGGTTTCCAAGTAAGTTCATAAGTTAAGCAATTCATACCAAGCATTCTAGAAGCTAACAAGTGAAAGTAGACAGTGCATAGTTCAGCAGTGATCACCGAGCAAATAGTGCTCACTAGGCTTTGTAGTACTTACCGAGTCATCAATTACTATGATGAGAAGCCAGTGTCTACCAAGTGATGGAAGTGTAGTGTTTACGTAGTGAAAGCAAGGTAAACAAAGTATTCAGTATCTACTAAGTAACACTATATCAACTGAGTCACCAATATTTACCAAGTTTGAAGCTAGATTGTGTGATTAGTATGGACCAAGCCTCTACTTATACTAAGTGCATGACGATACCGAGTAATGCAGTGGAGGCAGAGTGTCAGAAGGTCACCAAGTTAGCTTATAGAACTTGAGTTTCTACTATTTGGCTGACTTAGTAATATTTTTTTCACTTGTGTTTTAGCCGACCTTGTATTTGTAAATATTGGAATGGTATATATGTAATGTATTATATCATTTTCAATGTATGAAGAAATATATGGATGTGTGGACAGGTAACGTTTTGAGAAGAGTGAATGCAAATCAGCAATAAGGTAGAGTATTTAGCAAGGTCTACAAGGAGTAGTAAAGTTATATCAATCAAAAGAGGTGATCTATACTTCAAGGATCTAATCAACAATCAAGTTGTAAGTCAAATCTACTATTTCATCCTAACAGGTGAATCAATTTTCTAAATCCTTTAACAGGGTAGAGTTAACAGTCTTTCTCTAAATCTCTTAATACAATGCATACTTCATTGTATGTGTGTGAAACCTCTAATAAGGTGAATCTCGCAATCCAAATTGCTTTTAACAAGGTAGATCATCAAAAGTGGTCAATGTAAGCCTTAACAAGCCAACTTTATACTACAGTAGTGAAGTTTTGTGGGTATCATCCCCACCCCGATTTTACTTTCTATCACCAAAATTTTGTGTTCATGTGCCATGAATGTTTATCTTTTAGTTTCTTATGCATTCAATAAAGTAGATCAATTAATGGTGAATGATTTACATTGTTAAGTGTTGAATTTATGAAAAGTTTTTGAGGTTACTGATTCACCCCTCCCCTCTTAGTAACCTGGCTAGTCTTGATTATTTCCAACAATTGGTATCATAGTTTTGTGGTTATCAAGATAAAGTTTGATAGCTTGACAAATATCAAGGACAATGGAGATATTCAAACTTGACAAAGCCATTGACAATGAGAAGCTAGATCTGGAGATGGCCATAGCCCTACTCAAAGAAGAAAAAGAGCATCTTTCTCAATCCCTGAAAAGAAGGAAGGAACCTTCAAAACAAATGAATGACCACCAGTATATTGAAGAAAAGATTGAAGACTTTTTCTCTTCAACTAGTTCAAATGAAGCAAATGAGGCAATCAAAGAACTCCTAGAAAAAAATGGCTCTCTGCATGAAGAGGTAAGAAAATTGAAAAGAGAACAAGAAATTTAGTCAATAAGAATTTGTGAAATCTTGAAACAAAGGAATAATGAAAATAAAGACTTGGAGATAAGGAACAATGAAACTCAAAGTCAATCCCTTTAGCAAGAAAGTCTTATCAATTAGCTCTCCAATGCAAATGAGGAAATCATGAGTCTCAAATCTGAAAATGAAAGTTTAAGGAATGATTTAATCATTGAAAGACAAATCAATGAAATATTGAAGACTGATCTAAATTTTGAAAAGCGACTCAATGAAAGGATAATGAAATCCCAAGAAAACATGGATCAATTAAATCAACAAAGTGAGCACAATCTTTATAGGCAAAAAGGTAAAGTAGGACTTGGATACAAAGAAGAAGGTGAATCTTCCAAACAAGGTGCCCAAAGGAATCAAAGACCTACTTACAATCAATGTGGTAATTTAGGTCATACATCAAACAAATTTTGGAGCAATGGAAAGGAAAAAATCAATGGAAAATGTTACAATTGCAGTCAACATGGTCATAAAGCTAATAAATGCAAGGAGAAACCAAAATTTGAAGGTAAATGTCACAAATGCAAGAAACAAGGTCACAAGGCATCTAAATATAGAGCTAAACCATTCAATCCAATTGAACAACTTATAAAGGCAATATTTGGTTGGGACTACAATACTTGGTGTAGATGTCATTATTGTGGAGAATATGGACACATTGGCATAAATTGTGCAAGGCATCACTTGAGAAAGTAGGATACTACAATAAGATGTTATACATGTACTAGACTTGGTCACATAGCTAAGAATCACATGAATGTAGGAAAGGTTGAAGATGAAAAGAAAGCTAAAGTTGATAACATCAGGAAGTAGATGAGATAGAAGTGGATTCTCAAATCTATTGAGAAGAATAGTTCAAATGATGGTCATGTCACTCAAGAAGTGGGTGACTCCACCATTTCCAATTAGATTCTCAAAGGGAAGAACTAGAACTATATCTTCAAGACTTATCTAAAGTAGTTCCAATGATAGGAAGAAAAATATCCAAATCCATATTTCAGATATAGAGAGATCACAAGAAATCAAGTCATACCAAGTAAGGTTGGTCATAGACTCTACTGAGCTAGGTCAGGAGTAATAAAGTTTTATTCAATCACTGAGTCACAAGCTTCTACTGAGCATAGTGAGTGGATGATTGTCTGTCATGTACTATGGTACCAAGCATTAATGGAGAATTTTCATCAAAAAGGGTAGAATTTGACTTCATTTTTCACTGTGACTTTAGAATACTCAGAGCAAAGTGATTTCTAGTGCATCCAAGCAATCTCAAGTGAATTTGCAGCAAAGATTTGTTCAAAAAAAATTCTCATTTACTGAGTAACCATGGTATCTGGAAGCACTAGTAGCAACAAGGAAAAAAGAGGTTTTGAGATGTTGGTAAAAGGTGTGGACTGGAAAGCACCTAATTTCAAGTTAGTTCTAGCAGTTGCAGAGTCATTAGATCCAAATGGAGCTCAATCTCAAATTTGTCCAAAGGTACTCCTAATTAATGATATTCACACTCATTTTAAGTTTTTTGTTCAAGAAATTGGAACCCTAGAGATGGACAATGCCCTAGGAGAAATGTATGTTGATGGATCATTGAAACCAAAGCATAAGCATCTAGTGGTCAAAGGGTTAACCCATATTTCACATATGCTAAGGAATTTCCAAATTAAGTGGATTAGGTATATTCTTAGTCATGTGCATAATGGTTAGTTGTGGTTAGAATAGCCAGTGTTGATCATGAAGAAAATGATTCATAAGATCATAGGTCTCCGTATGCTGAATAAGGCAAAAACTACCAAAACCCTAGGTCAGGATGAGCTTCAAAAGAAAACCCTAGTCGAGTGGGATGGTAGAGGTATGAAGATTAGCACAGAATCTGACATAGAATTAAGGTTTGGTGTTCATGTCATTGCTCACAAAATGTATAGCTCCAATCATTTGAACAATGTATTGTGTGAGGCAGTTCATCTAGCATATAAGGTTGTAAAGAAAAATCTAGAATTTGATTTGTCAGAGTTATTGTTGAAGCAGTTGAACAAGAATATGGACAACATCAGGACATCAAAGAACAACCCCTATAAATTTGCTTCTTTGTTAACATTTCTTTTCTTTTATGTTCAAAAGTTTTTCCCATCAACAGGTCTAGTTGTATGGAGGAAATATACTCCAATTCTGTATCAAATTAATGAATTTATTGCAAAAATGGGTGAAAATTTTGATAGTATTATGGATAATTCCTTTGAATTTTTCAAGGAGAAGATGAACAATAGGTTTAGGATTCCTCCTAAGCTAGTTGAGGATTATAAAGATGATGTATGTTTTATGGTTGATTGTGATAGAGTGTATATTCAGGCAGTCAGGCCTAGAATTGCATAGGTGAAATCTCTTCCATATTAGGTCAACATTGATGAAACAAAAGACATTATTGGAGCCCTGGTGAATGAGCTAGTAGATCTAGTGCTACCTGTCTTTGGAACATATGATGAGGCAAATGCTAGAATTGAGCTTGAAATCAAGCTACCTTAGGCTATAAGAAAAGGCAAGAGGAAGGTAGCCAAGTTGAAAATTGCAAGTGCCCCTCTCATGCTTGAAGAGGGTAAAGGTGAAGATATTGAGGAATCTAAAGAAGAAGAAGAGCAGGAATCTAAGAAGGAGGAAGAGACAATGAAAAAGAAGGGCATGGTAATTATTACCAAGCCACCCAAAGCCTCCACAACTTTATTTACAAGGAGATCTAAAAGGAAAGGTGGTAGTCAAGTTCTCTTCAACAATCCCCCACTCACCTTTCAGGAAAGGTTGAAATAGATGGAAGAAGGTTCAGGCATCACAAACTTCAAGGCATTAAAGTTTGAAACTAGAACCGATGCTGAGAAGATGCAAATTGAGGAGCTAGTACTCAATAAGATGGGAAAATGGAAATATTCCCTTGATCAAATTGCCCCTCAAATTTCAAATGAATTATTGGAAAGATTGCAACCAAGGTGGGAATCAACTGTACAGATAGCAAAAGATATATATGAGCAATCTTTGAAAAAATTACTATCTAAACTTATAGATATAGAAGTTAAAGCAACAATGAAAAATAATGAAGGTAAAATGATGATTAGATTTCATACATGTTTAATTTTGATCAAAGACATTGAGCATGTGGTTAGAGATGCTACAAACATGTGGAAAAACATCTATCATCTACACAAGCCTAGTGAAGATGCTATAGAAATCAAGGATGATGGTGATGACAGTGATAATGATGAAGAAGATAACACTCCATGTGTCACTTTTGATATTGAGGACTATCAAGCATTAAATAATGATGATGAAGAGAAAGAGGAAGAAGTTGATGAGGAAGATAAGGAAGAAGATGAAGAGAATGATCCAATGAGAATAGTAGCACAAGTCATAGCCTCCCTTCCTCACTCTCCACAAAAGATGACTACATCATTAGGGTTGGAGACAGCTTTAGCAAATGTGATCACAACTACAATAGACACATTATCTGTTCAATCACTATTTTCTCCCTGTCAGCTCTAGGTATCAATAATGGAAGTGTCTACCACTTCATCTACCAAGATGAAACCCTCCTCTTCATTAGCTCCTGGGTGAACAACATCAGTAGTATGTAGAGAATCCAGTTCTACAATCTTGTCAACTTCTTCAACAGCATGTATACTGAGTTCATCATCATGTTCTACGGTTTTGACTACTATAGCTTTGTTAGCACCAATTTTTTTTCCAATTAGTTCTTCTATTGTAAGTACTCTAGTTTGTGCTCCACCTATTGTTACTTCAATTTTGGATATCACATTAGTTTTGAATTCTTTTAGCATTCCAACAAGTATCTCTTCAGTTGGTCTTATTCAAGTTTTTACTACAAGTCCAGCTATCTCTACAATTATTTCTATTTCTAAGTCCAAGGCAATAATGTCAGAAGTATAACCAAGGACACCAGTAAAACTTCTTACAGGTAAAGAAGTTAATGAAGATATTGATTTGGACAAAGAAATTTTAATTCCTAAGTTAGATCTGGATACTGCTACAATTGAAGAAATGAGACTGGTTAGTTAGCTTTTGGAACAAAAGCCAAGGCAAAAGCAGTTGAGATAGAGATTTTAGAATAATTGAGAATGCAAAGAATATAATAACAAAGGCTATAGGTGTTGATGTGGACTCATCTCAACACATTTTGCTATAGTTGGAAGATGCAGTCAATAAGTTCAATGAGGATACTTCTGGTCAAGAGAAGTTAATTGAAAAGGTAGAGAAAAAGTTTGATAATAAAGTTCTTGAGCACATTGCTATTAACCAGGTTGAACTATCCCCAATTTTGAGTAATCTTGAACATTCTTTCACCAATGTAACATCTCTTTTTGGAAAACTATGTGATGTTACCGAGTACACCAAGGAGATAAAAGAGAAACTAAATAAGATTGATATAGATATGAAGGCCAATGCTCAAAGGCTATAGCTTGATCCCAGATCAAGCTCAACACATCACATTAAGGTGAGATTTTTTTAGATATGCAGGCAAAATTGCTAAGAGAGGAAGCTAGGATCAAGTCCACATTGATAGATATACAAAGCATGATCCTTCCAATCATGGACACAATGCAAAGACATATTGCATATTCAAAGACATTGGTCTAGGATAACAATTTTTCTATTGCATATCATATGATTGAACTTTCAGCAGAAGTTCAAGTGGCACTCTCCACCAACAAAATTTTGCAATACAATTGGGATAAGACTTTAGCTCTTATTCTCAAGGTACACTCCAAGTTTCTCTCACATTTTGATGTCTCTATTTGAATATATTACATAACTCTTTGGCATTATTGTCAAAAAGGGAGAGTAAGAGAGGGAGAGAATAGTTTGATATACATATAGAATAAAAGAGAATGACTATGTATATATTATGACTTATGTATGGGGGAGATATGTACAAATGTATATACAACAGCTTTACAAAGATAAATTTTGAAAAATAAAAAATCAGCACGAAGTGTACATAAGTCTTGGCTTATAAGTGTTTTTGCCACTAATGCCAAAGGGGGAGATTGCTTCCATTATGTTATATTTGTCATTAGTGACAACACTTATTCAACTCTACATAGTTACCAAGCTCATCACTCGGTCTATAATTTATACTGAGCATTTAGTGGCTGCCAAGTAAGTTCATCAATTAAGCAGTTCATACCGAGCATTCTAGAAGCTATTGAGTGAAAGTAGGCAGTGCGCAGTTTAGTAGTTATCATCAAGCAGATAGTGGTCATCGAGCTTCGTAGTACTTACTGAGTCATCAATTAGTGTGATGAGAAGCCAATGTCTACTAAGTGATGGATGTGTAGTGTTTACCGAGTGAAAGCAAGGTAAATAAAGTATTTAGTATCTATTAAGTAACACTATATCTACCAAGTGTGCAATGGTTACCTAGTTCAAAGCTACGTTGTGTGATTAGTATGGACCAAGCCTCTACTTCTACTAAGTGCATGATGATGCTGAGTAATGTAGTGGACGTCAAGTATCAAAAGGTCATTGTTATCATTTGTTTGCCCCACCAAAATTCAAATTTCAAATGTCCAGCCTGTCCAACGGCTAACTCCCAAGTTAATACTATTTTAACTCCAAGCCTTATATCATGGTTTTTTTGCAGCCTGCAAATTCTCCTTCGTCAGATCCGAGAAGATTGACGGTCGTTGCTGTCTCGCTATGGTGAAGTTGTGCGAGATTTACGTTAGCAACATGACACCCAGAAGACACATGTTTGGTGCATCTAGTTATCAGGGTAAATGTGTTTTGGTGGGTCAAAAATGTTCCACGGTACCGTGGGCGCTATGTCGCTATCATGTGTTGGCTGAAAAATCTTCATAGTGACATAGCACCTGACAGAGAAAGTTTCATGGTGGGCAGGTTACGTCACTGGAAAATGTTTGTGACAGGCTGAGCAAATATGTGGTTCATAGGCCAATAGGGAGGTGCCAAGTGTATGAGTCAAAAAATATGTGGTTCATGGGCCCAGCAATTTTCAGAGGGAAGGATGTGTAGAGTACGAGGTGGATCTAATCGTCAGATTGAAATTGATCTACGACGGGCACCATCGCGCTATGGAAAAGCTGTGCGAGATTTAAAATAGCAATATAGCACCTGAGTGCCACGTGTCCCTTAGTAGGTTCAAAGTAGTACGAACCCTCTTGGTTGGTGCCTTATTAGACCAAGGTGGTGCTTCGTTAGTTCAATGGGGAACAGCCACATATGCCAGGTCAAAATACAGTCAGCGCATGGGACCAGATCTTCAACGCGGCCAGTGCAATAAAAGGTTAACTTCTCCACCATCAGATTTGTAGAGATCAAAGGTAGGTGCCATCTCACTATGGATAAGCTGCACAAGTTTTATGTTCGTGAAATGGCACCTGGAGGACACGTGTCCTCATGGGTCTAGGTTTGGAGGCACAGGAAATATAGATAGCAATATATCATCAATTTCTATTGATTGATGCACTGACAAGCAGTATCTATCTTGCTTGCCGTCAGATCAAGGAAAATTGACGAAAGGTGCCATGTCGCCATGGTGAAGTTGTCTGATCTTTACCATAGTGACATGGCACACATTTTCCACGTGTCAGTGGGGCCAAGTCTCGCTAGGGTGTGGTCACTGAGGTGATGCCAGGTGTGCTGACAGTGGAGGATCAAAGTGCAAGGTACAATGAGTCTTCACGATCGTCGAATTAAGACAGATCGACGAAAGATGCTATGTCGCTATGTTGAAGTTGCATGATCTTTACCATGGCGACATAGCACCCTTTCGCCACGTCGATCAGTGGGGCTAGGTCTCGCTAGGGCATGTCAGTCAGGTACTGCCAGGTGTCATTCGAGTGTGGTGTGGTTGCTAAGGTGGCACCAGATATGATGGGCCCGGGGTAAGAACAGTATAGTGGTACGACGAGTCTCCACGATCATTAGATTTAAGGCAGATCGATGGTCAGCACTATCTCGCCTTTCAAAGTTGCACGACGGATACCATGGCAACATAACACCTTGTTGACATGTGTCTTGCTGGCTTGGTTAAAGTTGGTAGTTGATGACTGGCAGTTAGTGTGATCGCTATAGTTAATGATAACAGTTTGAAGGGTGGCGCAGTTAGTTCAATAAAAGGAGGTCAACCACAAAGGACTTCCTAGGTGGTAGAATGAAAAGAAGTGATTGGCCCGCATGGCCTAGTTGGCTTATGAAACTAGGTTGACTCTCTGACCCCCTGCTGATTCATGAACCAAAAAGTAAAGGTGATCTATTTTGTTGTGTGATCTGATCTTCATGATCGATCTAAAACCACCAGAAATGAATGCAAAATATAGGAAGAACACTCCACCATCTCAGTCGATCCATCTACCAGGTCAGAGCACAATTATGGTGCCTTTTTCAGTCCTCTTAGACACCTGTGGCAACAAAGATCAGATTTTCCTCATATTTCCATGATTGTCCTCCGTGGGGCTTAATGGCAGGCAGCTGCAGGGTCACTTTAGCAACAAAAGATCTTAGTTATGCCTGAACTATAAAGGAAGATATTGTAGTTTTTGTAGGGGGGACCTTTCTCTCTAATTTGCCTCTACATTTACTTTGCAACTCTAGTGTGAACTCCCCTGTGCCTCTAAACTATCTGATTCTCTACTTATCTCCTTCAGCCATTGGTATTAAAGTGCAAGAATTCTTTGCATGTGCCATTGTTTTGTGGAAATCTGTAATTTGCATGATTGTATCTTTTCTGGCCTGTGAATGATATATAAGTGAATCTCTTCCTTGTGTCATTCGTCATGGTTTTCTGATATGTGTGTGGTTATTTGATTAAAGCAAGTTTGGATGTGTATATCCTTAGTTTCATTCTGGTTCAGTAGCGCATGTATGGGCAAAGAATTGGTCTGAACACTCTATTTTGGTGCATCACCTCCTTAGATTAGACTACATAGATTTTCTTTCATGCTCCCCTTCTCCCTTTTCCTCTCCAAGAGTAGATAGGTGTGCCCTGATAGTAAGAGGAAGTCAGCCTCCTTCGAAGACTCAACCTCGCAGTTCAAGTCCCATAGCTTGGAGGTTGTTTCCATGTTTCACTAGGTTGTCCTTGCGCATAAGCCTTGGATAAGGGTGTAGAGCTAAGTGACAATAATTTTTGGCATGCCCGGTGGGACACTTTTTCAAACAAAATTAAAAGTCTACTGGTGTTAAGAAGAAAGAGTTTTAGAAATTAATGCTGAAGAGGCAGTGCTGGCTTTAGTATTTAAGCCTTCAAGAGGTTGATTCTTCTAAGAACTTGGTGACTCTGAACATCAACAAATCTGGTTCCAGGCCAAAGTTGCAGCAATTCATGCCCAAAGCTGAAACAAGGGCATCTTCTAGAGATAAATTTCAATATCAAGAGCTTTCTCTTTCAAATGCTAGAAGAAGGCGGACTAGAACTTCATTATCACCGGTTAGGGGTGTAATAATAGTTAATATACCTATAAGATCTGTCTCTACTCCTCCTACTATTCGAACTCAGCCTAGATTGCCATCAAAAATCATCAATAGAACACTTGTTTACATGGCACAGCCAAGAGTCCATGCTTTTTCCACCTTTAATAGAGGAAGTCCTCTATTGTTAGCCCAAAGACATGATATACTAGTATCTGCACTAAAAAGTATACCTTATTTTACTGGTGAAACTGCCATCTCTCCTTTAGAGCATATCCAAGAAGTAGCAAATGTCTGTAATATTCATGGTATCATAGAGGATGATGTTGCTGTCAAACTTCTAGCCTCATCTTTAAAAGGAAAAGCATTGCAGTGGTATAGAGGCTTAGCTCATGGTTCTATAACTGATTGGGATGCACTAGGAGCAAGGTTATGCAAACATTTTGAGGATAGGAGTGACCATCTGTCACTTTTAGAGTAGTTGACTACTATTAAAAGGGCCCCCCATGAATGTATGACTGATTTTAACTATAGATTTCAAAAGACATGAGATAAAATACCTACTATAGTGAAACCTACCCCTCGTAATGCCTTCTTGCATTACCTTAGAGCCTTCAACAGTGATATTGCCACTACAATCCAAACTATGGGAGGAGATACCTTGCCTAATGCTTATGAGATAGCCATAAAAGCTTAGAACATCCTGATACACGGAGGAAAGTTGGCTCCAAGCCCCCCTATCCCTTTCTTTCCCGATGTTCCTAACCACCAACCAGCAATAGCCCCTCTTCCTACGACTTCTACATCACAAGCCCTTCCTCCAGTCCCTCAAGCTTCCACATCCTCAAATGGGATAGATGAACTCAAAGAGATGCTCCAAGGTCTAGTGCTAAATATAGATAAAAGAAAGAAGACCCTGGATAAAAAAATTGCAAGAGCAGGGGAGGGAGTTGAAGGACCAAGGGAGGAGATTAGAGGATAGTTTTCTTATAATACAAAAAATGAGTAACAAGATGGTGGCCTTAGAAAGGCAGCAAGCTCAAGGTGGCAAGCCTTCCCAATTGCAATACCAAGATCCAAATGGTGGTAGGCCTCCTAATCAGTGGAATACCTCTTTTTATTAGGGTAGGCAAAATAGTCATGCTTCTGCTTCAAGCTCAAATCAAAACAGAGCTATAGTCCCTCAAAATAACTTGGCCCAAGGTCAAGATTTTTGTCCATCCTGTAACTATTCTTATACCTATTGCATGTGCCAGAAGGCGAAATCTTATTTGGCCTTGACTGATCAAGAACCTATAGCAAAGCAATCATACAAGGAGGATCATCCCAAGGAGGCCTCATATATTTAAGGACATGATGATTGCTCTTTCATGAATCATCAGATTGGGGAGCATTGTAATGTAAACCAGGATTCCATTGCTCATAACACAAGAAGTAAGAAGAGAGCTATGGAACATGCTGCCCCTCGTCCTAGGCAAGCCTCAACTTCAACTGCTACACCTCATATACATGTAGCAAATGAACAAACAAGTACTTCACAACAGAAAAAGCAAGATTCTAGAAAGAAAGATGCAAGCGATCCTTATGTTGCCCCATCTCAACCTCTTATAAGTGCAGCTCCCAAAGTTTCTACCAAAGTTCCCAATACACCGTTTAGTTTGGTAGAGCAAATGAAGAAGACCAATGTGAATATTTCTATGTGGGATGTTGTTTTTACCATACCAATACAGAAGATGATACTACAGCAAGAGTTAGAGAAGATTGAACCCAAGGATCAGCCATCTTTCATGGAGAGTGCCACAAGTCTAGTACAACCAGCAGGGGAGGTGGAGACAAATAAAAAGGTTAGACCCCCTCCATTCTATGTTTCTCTGATTATAGGGGGCAAATTAGTCCACAATTGCATGATAGATTCAGGGGCTAGTAGCTCAGTAATGCCTAGGTGTGTTGTTGATGCTTTAGGAATGAAATATGAGCCCATTGTTAGGGATGTGTTACAATTAGATGGTAGTACTATCAAAACTATAGGTATCCTTAGGAATGTGGAGATGGCCCTAAATGCATGCCCTAGTTGCACTATGATTCAAGACATAGCTATTGCTGAAGTCAAGCCCTATTTTGCTATCTGTCTTTCAAGAGACTTCACTGCTCAAATTGGTGGATTCATGTCTTCTGATTGGTCATATATGTCATTTAAGACTAGATATGGAGCCAATGCCTCAATTAGAGTAGAACCTCAAGCCCTTCATCACACTGAATCTTACACCCCCAATCCCATCAACATGAATTGCCCTATTCTAGAGATGGATGAAAATGACATAGTAAATGAGCCTGCCACTTCCATAATGGAGATTCCTAATTTCTTCTTGGATGAGTGGGCAAATGCATATCAGTTTGAGCCTATGTTAGAGACTCTTGAGATAGGCCTTAGTACATATTGCATAATAGAGAAAGATGCTCAAGTTCCTGATCTAATCAGGACTAATGATGATATTAATGGAACATGGAGTATGTACTTTGATGGCTCAAGGAATAGAAATGGATCAAGGCCTGGTGTTATGTTGATCTCTCCTACACAAATAAGATACTACTTCTCCTTTAGGCTCCAATTCAGTTGCACCAATAATGTGGCCGAGTATGAATCTTCGATTAAAGGTCTCTTACTTGCCCAAAAGAGAGGAATTCAAGCCTTGAGAGTATATGGGGATAGTGAGTTGGTAGTTAACCAAGTGAGAAACTAGAATATCACCAAAAATGGCCTGCTCAAGTCTTACAAACACAGAGTCTGGGATTTGCTTGAGGGCTTCAATGCATTTAATATTTAGAGCATTCCTAGGAAAGAAAATACACATGCTAATAGACTTGCAGTGGTGGGTGTAGCTTACGATGTACCAGGGAATCTCGAGGAATAAAAGAAGCAACAAATAAAGGTGGTAGTGAGGCCTGCTATCCCTGACAACAACACCCATTGGCAGGTGTTTGATTCTAATGAGCAAATTGTGAGTTTCTTGTAGAATGAGGCAAAATTCTCAGATAGAAACTAGTCAAGACTGCAAGATCAGTATGGTGATCAGATCATTTCCTCAGTTCTAACAAGTTGCCCAAAGGTCTCATTACCTTGGAAAGTATCTTTAATCCTGATGATCAAACAAGAGGCAAAGGAATGAATCTAGCTGCAGAAAAGGATGATCATGCCCCAGTTACAATTGCTGATGGAAAATCTCTAAATATGGGGAAGGTATGTTCTAAAACTAAGCAAGAAAACTTCATTTAGTTATGTCAAGAATTTAACGATGTATTTGCTTGGACATATGATGATTTAAAAGGGTTTGACCCTAGTTTGTTTCAGCATACCATAGATTTAATTGATAAGGCCAAACCAGTAAGGTAAAAAAAAAGGCTAGTGAATCCTAAGATTGAACCTCTAATGAGTAAAGAGCTATCCAAGCTGATTGAGGCTAATATAATATTTCCTATCAAACACTCATCATGGGTAGCTAACCTTGTCCCTATAAGGAAGAAAAATAGAGAAATCATACTGTGTGTGGACATTAGGGATCTTAATCAAGCTTCTCTTAATACTCCATCTAGTGCAAGTCATAAATGGATTTTGGCTGCTACTAATTATTTCACTAGGTGGACAGAAGCAGTTGCCTTGAAGGATGCCACAGAACCATCAGTTGTTGAATTCCTTGATGGGATTGTATCTAGGTTTGGTGCTCCTTCTACTATCATCTTGGACAATGCTAAGTCTTTTGTTGGAACCCATATTTGTGCATGGGCAATGAATCACAATATCTACCTGAGCACATCATCAAATTACTATCCCCTGGGTAATGGTTTGGCTGAGTCTTCCAACAAGAATATGATCAGAATCATGAAGAGGACAATAGAAGAAAATTAGAGGGTCTGGCATAAGAAATTAAGAACTAATCTGTGGGCTGATAGGATAACACCCAAGAGATCTATTGGGAATTCACCTTTTGTGCTGGTTTATGGTAGGGAGGCCAGAATCCCAATTTCATTCAAATTCCCATCCTTGGAGTTGGCTCATCAGCTGCAATTAATTGAAGATAATGCCATGTCAGTAACAATGGTAGAGCTGATTGAACTAGAAGAAAAGAGAAATAAGGCTATGCAAACCCTAGAGATACATCAGCAACAGATGAAAAGGAGTTTGGATAAAAAAAAACTAGGGTTAGAACCTTCAGAGAAGGAGATTTAGTTCTAAAGTGGGATGCAGATAGGGCAAAACTAGGAAGACATTCCAAATTTGATGTACTATGGAGTGGCCCCTATCTGATTGCCAGTTGCAAACAGGCTAACGCATTCCAGCTAAGCTGGCCCAATGCAGAGATTTTGCCCATTCCAGTCAATGGGATCTATCTGAAGCCCTGTTTCTAAAATTTTGTGAATCCATGTACATAAGTAGTTCATTTTCTTTTTTGTTGTTTCCTGCTTTTCAAGAAATGCGTGAGCACAACCGCTTCCTCTAAGGTAGCAAATTTTGAGGTGTTTCAGGTTGTAGAGGAAGTTTTGTTTTTGTTTCTAGTTGCAGTTGTAGAACTAGGGTTTTCAATGTTTTGATCTCCCATAGGTCGGGTTAGGGTTTTGCAGTTCTCAGATTCATACTTTTTGACCTTGTGACCTAATGGATTTTTTACAGGCACTGGTCACGCATCGAGCAAGCTCATGCCCCCTATGAGTCGCCATAAATGTTATCATTTGTTCGCCTTGCCAAAATTCAAATTTCAAATGTCCAACCTGTCCAACGGCTAACTACCAAGTTAATACTATTTTAATGCCAAGCCTTATATCATGGTTTTTTGTGGCCTGCCAATTCTCCTTCGTCAGATCCAAGAAGATCGATGATCGGTGTTGTCTCACTATGGTGAAGTTGTGCGAGATTTACGTTAGCGACATGATGCCCGGAGGACACATGTTTGGTGGGTCCAGCTATCAGGGCAGACGTGTCTTGGCGGGTCAAAAAAGTTCCACAGTACCATGGGCGCTATGTCACTATCGTGTGTTGGCCGAAAAATCTTCATAGCGACATAGCGCTCGATGGAGAAAGCTTCACGGCGGGCCGGTTACGTCACCATAAAATGTTTGCAGCAGGCCGAGCGAATATGTGGTTCACAGGACAATAGGGAGGTGCCAAGTGTATGAGTTAGAACATATGTGGTTTACGGGCCTAGCAATTTTTAGAGGGAAGGATTGCAGAGTACGAGGTGGTTCTGATCATCAGATTGAAATTGATCTACGATGAGCACCATCGCACTATGGAAAAGCTACATGAGATTTACAACAATGACATAGCACCTGAGTGCCACGTGTCCCTGAGTAGGGTCAAAGCAGTACAGACCCTCCAGGTTGGTGTCTTGTTAGACCAAGGTGGTGCTTCGTTAGTCCAATGGGGAACAACCACATATGCCAGGTCAGAATATAGTCAATGCGGCCAGTGCAGTAAAAGGTTAACTTCTCCACCATCAGATCTGTAGAGATCAACGACAGGCGCCATCACGCTATGGATAAGCCACACAAGTTTTATGTTCATGACATAGCACCTAGAGAACATGTGTCCTCATGGGTCCAGGTTTGGAGGCATAGGAAATACAGAGAGTGATACGTGGCAAATTTCTATTGATTGATGCATTGACAAGAAGTATCTATCTTGCTTGTCATTAGATCAAGGAAAATTAACGGAATGTGCCATGTCGCCATGGTGAAGTTGTGTGATCTTTACCATAGCGACATGGCGCCATTTCGCCACGTGTTAGTGGGGCAGGGTCTCGCAAGGGTGTGATCGCTGAGGTGATGCCAGGTGTGCTAACAGTGAAGGATCAAAGTGCAAGGTACAACGAGTCTTCATGATTGTCAAATTAAGTCAGATCAACGGAAGATGCCATGTCGCTATGTTGAAGTTGCGTAAACTTTACCATGACGACATAGCGCCCTTTCACCATGTGGATCAGTGGGGCTAGGTCTCACTAGGGCATGTCAGTCAGGTACTGCTAGGTATCATTCGAGTGTGGTGCAGTTGCTGAGGTGGTGCTAGATATGATGGGCCCGGGGTAAGAACAGTATAGTGGTACGATGAGTCTCCGCGATTGTCAGATTTAAGGCAAATCGACGATCGATGCTATCTCACCTTTTGAAGTTGCATGATGGATATCATGGTGACATAATACCTTGTTGACACGTGTCTCATTGGCTTGATTAAAGTTGGCAATTAACGGCTGGCAGTTAGTGTGATCACTACAGTTAACGATAACAGTTTGAAGGGTGGCACGGTTAGTTTAATAAAAGGAGGTCAACCACAGAGGACTTCCCAGGTGGGAGAAAAAAAAGAAGTGATTGGCCCACATGGCGTAGTTGGCTTATGAAACTAGGTTGACTCTCTGACCCCCTGCTGATTCATTAACCAAAAAATGAAGGTGATCTATTTTGTTGTGCGATCTGATCTTCATGATCGATCCAAAACCACCAGAAATGAATGCAAAATATAGGAAGAACACTCCACCATCTCAGTTGATCCATCTACCAGGTTAGAGCGCAGTTATGGCACCATTTTCAGCCCTCTCAGACACTTGTTGCAACAAATATTAGATTTTCCTCAGATTTCCATGATTGTCCTCCACAGGACTTAATGCCAGGCAGTTGCAGGGTCACTTCAGTAGCAAAAGATCTCAGTTATGCCTAAACTATAAAGGCAGATATTGTAGTTTTTTTAGGGGGGACCTTTCTCTCTGATTTTCCTCTACTTTTGCTCTGCAATTCTAGTGTGAACTCCCCTGTGCCTCTGAACTGTCTGATTCTCTACTTATCTCCTTTAGCCATTGGTATTAAAGTGCAAGAATTCTTTGCCTGTGCCATTGTTTTGTGGAAATTTGTAATTCGCATGACTGTATATTTGCTGGCCTATGAATGATATATAAGTCAATCTCTTCCTTGTGTCATTCGTCTTGGTTTTCTGATCTATGTGTGGTTATTTGATTAAAGCAAGTCTGGATGTGTATATCCTTAGTTTCATTCTGGTTTAGTAGCGCATGTATGGGCAGAGAATTGGTCTGAACACTCTATTTTGGTGCATCACCTCCTTAGATTAGACTAGGTAGATTTTCTTTCATTCTCCCCTTCTCCCTTTTCCTCTCCAAGAGTAGATATGTGTGCCCTGATAGTAAGAGGAAGTCGGCCTTCTCCGTAGACTCAACCTCGTAGTTCAAGTCCCACAGCTTGGAGGTTGTTTCCATGTTTCACTAGGTTGTCCTCGTGCATAGGCCTTGGACAAGGGTGCAAACCTAAGTGACAATAGTCACCAAGTCAGCTTACAGAACCCAAGTTTCTACTATTTGGTCGACTCGATAATATTTTGTTCACTTGTATTTTAGCAAACCTTGTATTTGTAAATATTTAAATGTTATATATGTAATGTATTTTATAATTTGAAATGTATGAAGAAATATATGGATGTGTGGACATGTAATATTTTGAGAAGAGTGAATGTGAATTAGTAGCAGAGTAGAGTATTCAATAGGGTCTACAAGGAGTAGTAAAGTTATATCAATCAAAAGAGGTGATTTGTACTTCAAGGATCTAATCACAAATCAAGTTGTAAATTAGATCTACAGTTTCATCCTAATAGATGAATCAATTTACTAAATCCTTTAACAAGGTAGAATTAAAATTCTTTCTCTAAATCTCTTAATAGAGTGCATACGTCATTGTATGTTTGTAAAACCTCTAACAAGGTGGATCTAGCAGTCCAAATTACTTTTAACAAGGTAGATCATCAGAAGTGGTCAATGTAAGCCTTAACAGGCCAACTTTATATTGCAGTAGTGAAGTTTTGTGGGTATCATCCCCACCCCAATTTTACTTTCTATTTGGAAGGTTTTTGGGTCACCAAAATTATATGTTCATGTGTCATGAATGTTTATCTTTTAGTTTCTTATGCATGTAGTAAAGTAGATCAATTAATGGTGAATCATTTACATTGTTAAGTGCTAAATTTATGAAAAATAATTGAGGTTACTGATTCACCCCTCCCCTCTCAATAACCTAGCTAGTCTTGATTATTTCCAACAACATGATCTTAGAGAAATGCCATATCAAAAATCGCAGCCTGATGGTGCTTGCATACCTTTAAGAACACTTTCATTCAGTGTGGTTGATACCATCAGAGGGATATTGTGGCTAAAATGACATTTATCCTAGCCTAAATCCAACCAACCTAAGCCAATGAAGTAGATTACTTGATCCTAGGACCAATGATTTGAAATATACAAAATCTTGCTCATTATAACTGAGCAATATTGCAACTTTTGAGCCAAAAGTTGTTGAATAGGTTAAAAGTTGTTAGGGATGGGAAAATAAGGTATTAGGTTACTTAATAAGTCCTAGGAATATTAACTATGGTCTTAGAATAGTCTTAGATGGACCCATTTGACCAAAAGATGTCAAGAGCAAAAATTACTCAAAAGTTACAAAGTTGCTTGAGCAACTTATACAATTTTTGCAAAAAGTTGCAAACAAATTTTTGGTCATAAATAACATATACATCATTATCTACAACACTTATGCACACTCCACCAAGTCATTTGGTCATTTTCCAATAAACTTTCCACTTGGTTGTACATTTTTGACAACTTTTACAAGAATTTACAAAAATTGCACTTTTGATAAGTTTTCACTTTGCAACTTTTTAACAACTTTTTGTACTATTATGCAATTTTTCTCTTCTTATTCTTTATATATGGTGGTTGTGTGGTTATTCACCCTTTAGTACTCCTCTTCAACACTTTACAACTATCTCACCAAAAGTTGCTCAAGCAACTTTTGAAAGTTGCAAAGTTGCACAACATAACGTTTACATTTTTTTGCAACTTATCACCAATTTGGTTAAATGACCTTCCTATCATCTCAAAATTAGCCACAAACCTTACCTATGGTAAAAACCTAACCCTCACTCTTCACAAACCCTATTGACCTCATGATGGCATTAGATCATCATGCCTTGTGCCAATCAGATGGCTATTTTAAGCCTTAAAAGGGGTGACATAATGTGGCAACAAGGATGTGACATAATGTGATAGCAAGGATGTAGTCCAAAACAACACTATCCAAGATTTGAATATTTTGTGGAGAAGCAAAATGGGTATCCAAATCTATAATTTATTTTCTTTTTTTTTTTGGGAAATTTGGAAGAAAAAATGCAATAGGACAACCATCTAAATCCATATAAGTTGAAGATAATTAAATACTTTTTTAAGGATATCATCAAACCTAAAAAAAGAATATATATGGCATCTAAATATGCACATGTTACATGTCTTCTCTTTTTTATATACAAACTTTAGCATCTAAATATGAACATGTGACATCTCTTATCAGATTTTTATATAAAATATGGCATACAAATATGTACATGTTACATTTCTTCTCTTTTTTTATACAAAATTTGGCACCTAAATATGCACATGTGATATCTCTTATTGGACTTTTATACAAAATATGTCATACAAATATGCACATGTTAAACATGTCTTCTCTTTTTAATATAAAAAAAATTTGACATCTACATAAGCACATCACTAGAAAGTTGCAACATTTTGTATAACATATATACAAAATTTTCAAAAGTATTCTACCATATGTAGAATGATTCAACTATATAGCACACAATCAAGAAAGGGAACCATCTAGATCAGCTCTAACCCTTATTGTATCAAGTATTTCCTTGTGATCAGGTTCATGTACTTTCCACAACTTCTTGTTAAGAGGCCTGCCACAAGATAGTATCAATTGTATATTTGTTGTGACAATAAGGTTAGAGTAATGAAGAATATGTCTATGTGTCTCAAAATCCTCAAATAACCACAAGGTAGATTTCTTGATAGGGTACCTACATTTCATTTTAAAGATAATTTAAAGTTAGAATGAATACATTATACACAAAAAAATTCACTTTAAGAGATCTTCATGGAAGGGGACAAAAATATACTACCTTTTAAGTCATGTGCCTATCACAATGACAGATGCTACTGGGTACTCAATATCCTCACCATCAATGACTGTAGCTATCAGTTTCTTTTTGGGCTCAATAAAATGACATAGAAAGTAATTTGTCCGTTCATCATTATTGTGATATGCAATAACTACATATACATGACCTACATTATATAGAAGGATAATTTAATGGAAACATTGAAAGTAGTCTATTTTAACCAAGTATTAAATTGATAACTTAGTACCTAGTTCAACTAGGTCAAATACATGCTCAAATCTGTTGATGATTTAACTTGGTTGAGTTTTAGTGTTGTAGGAAGTTGATATGAATCAATTAGATGAAAAGGTCTACAAGACCATTAGTCAATCCACTCTTTTGATTTACATTTATCCCATAAATCATGCATACACGAAGAGAAAAAGCATGCAAGATTTCTAGTATGGATAGCTAGTGATGTTGTATTTGAACTTCAAAATGATTGCATCTCACTTGATCCTATAAGTGTACAAAAACACTGCAAATTTTCAATGTTAAGTTCACATATCAACAAAAAATATCTAGAAACCATAGACATACCTATATTACCTAGTCCAATTGTAGAATTACACCATTGGACAATTTTTTAGCATTTTTTAATATTGTGTCACCTTCATACTTTAATTCCTTTCTACTAATGAATCTTTTCATACATGCTCCAGTACCATCATGTTCTCCCTTTCCATGTCTTACCTCAATGAAATTCCAAAAATGTTGCACTCCACTTGTCACATGCATCCTACTCAAACAATAGAACATCCTTGCATTCTTGAATTGTGCAGTACAATTATCTAACCATATAATGTTTTCATTGTATCCTTCATCTCTTTCCATCAAATTGTCATAGAAAAATCTAAAACATCCTTACACAAACTTTGGTGAATGAGTTCAATCATTGCTGATATAGAAGTGATACTCTCTTAATAATTTTCTATCATGCTTTGTGCTATCATGTGCATGAATAAATGATATGTGTACAAAAATTGACACTTGTATAGAATTGTAATACATTGGTTGCACTTCATTTTGAGCTTTTAGCGGTTAAAATTTCATAAAATCAGCTACACATGCATCACTTTTCACTAATTCACACCTATTTAATTCTTTTCCATCTTTAAAACCATATATAAATAATTTGTACTTTCCAAGAGAAACTAGTATCTTACCAATTTCATGTTTGCCACCTAGATATAGGCATCTATGCAACTTTTGCAAATCACCACATTGAGGGAAAAAACCTTTCAAACAAATGTTCTTATAATAAATGCACCCACTATCTCGTTTACATATTACACTTGCAATAAATTATGTTAGTGACTTAGGAGGTAATTATAAACCACATTCTTGCAATATTTTTTTACTATGCAAAGTACAACATATATAATGATAAACATCAAAATTCATAGAAAACTCAACATGAACCCTACAACAACATGTAGTGCATGTATGATTTATCTTAACATAGAATGGTTTTTCATCTCAAAAAACCTTTGGCTGATTTTAATTTGAGAAAATCTTTGAAGAAACATTTCATAAAATTGTGTTTGAATCGTATCCAAAAAAAGTTTTGCATGTGGCTCACGGTTTGTTTTTTTAATTTGTCTTTTGACAACATCTTTTTAGTTTGGTGAAACCCTTGTGTTGTCATGCCAAAAAAATTTCTATTAATGTTCTTAGTGCATCAATAATAACTTTATCCTTATGTGGGAGTCTTCCTTGAAATGACAAAAAATAAGTCTCATTAGAATTCTCAATTTTCTCTCCCCTCACTAAGGCTTTGACTAACATTCTTTTACTTATCCTTAATGATATACTTGTTTTTCATACCATATGAGTTTTCTCCATTTCATTTCCCATTATGGTTGATATGAGGACCCATCGACTTGTATTAGCATCTTTAGTACATTCTTTTGAACCAAAGGATTTGTATGTATCAAAGAGATTTCTAAAAATGCTTCTTTCACTACTATTTTCATATGTTCTCATATCTTTTTGTCTCTTTCACTTTACCAATACCTTTTCCAGTAGTTTGTCACTACACTTTTGCTTCTAATAGCTTGTTTCCTTCTTCACTTCTCTCTATTAGACACCTCTTTATTCTTATTTTCATGCTTATTCACTCATTTTACTTCCTGACATAATTTTTCACTACATGGCCTAATTAGGGTTTCTAGAATCTTCCACAAGCTTCTTTTGACCTCTTCTTTCTTTTCTCACTCTAATAGACTTTATCTTCTTGAATAAGATAAGTTTTTTAATTTCCTCGATAACACATTAGTCCCTAATAATAATTTCCTTACTTAAACATGTCATATAGCATAATATAAGAGAATGCAGTTTTGGCCAACAATGAGAACTTTACAATTATCATACGAACAAGGGTCTCGGATTTTGTCCAAGGTAACAATCCCCCCACCCCCCACCCCTTTAGCGTTGGTGGAAAAACTATATATGTGTAGTTCAACTTTCATAACTGCTTCCCCTTTCCTTATAATCCTATTATAGCTTTTGTCCTCTTCATATCATTCATTGTCTTCACTTCTTCTTCCTAATAGTCAAATTTCTCCCCAATAACCAAAATTCTCCCCTTTTGACAATAATGCCAAAGATGTCAAAAATTGATTCAATTTTTACTTGGTTGACTCTATATACTTTATTTGTCTTGCAAGCTTGAGATAATTAAAATGTGACCTTTGACCTAGATATGATTTGTTAAAGAATGTTTTCACTTATTCTTGGTGATAATGTCCTTAGGAATATATTTTTCTCCTCCATTTTTTGTTGCATAAGACTCATGTAGAGTGATAACTGGTAAATATCAAAGATTAGTAGCAAAAGTCACCAATAGAATTGCTTGCATGTATTTCAGTACTTCAGCTATTGTATTCCTCAAATTACTTCGCTTCTCTTATAGTAGTTTAGTAACTCTAGCTAGTTTGGCCTTACCAGTTCCATGTTGCAGTTTCATATTTAATTCATCCAAAATATATTGATTTTTATCTATTGTATCTAGAAATGTCTATAATTGTTTTCCACTCTCCTTTTTCTTGTCAATATTTACTTCAAGTAATAGATGAGACAATGTGCTCAATGTTAACTTAATTGTCTTCATTCCTCACTTATCTTCCATCTTACTCAATAAATATGTTCATTCTTGTAATTTATTTGCATATAATTTTTTGTCTTTGTGACTCATTTTTGCATAAGGTTTTTTCAATATCTCAAATTCAACTCAATTAAATTAATTTCCTCATCATCATATTCATCTTCCCTCTTTCTCTTTTCTATGATTTTTGCACCCCTTGTCATTTTTTACAAAGTTCTAGCAACTTGAACTTCTAAAGATTTGGTTTTTTCTTTTACAACTTTCTCTTTAATTTCGTGTTCTTTTTTAGTGCTTGTTGCTAATATTTCTTCCCTTACTTACCCAATATCAATAGGATTATCAACATCTATCACACTTTTTTTAATTACATCCATACTTGATTTCTTTATTTTTTCCTCAAGATTTTCTTCAAATGTCTCATTCTTCTACTCTCCTATTGCAGGAGATATAATGGAAATGTTGCTGGCAGGAGAGTAGTTTTTAGACGCATTAGACCCAGTTTCATCCAAAGCCCAATTTACAGTGCATACAGACCCACAACTTCAGATAGACCAAAAATAAGGTAAAATCTACACATCTTTACTAGAACCATTTAAAAAATATGCTACTTATATTGTGCGATATTTTACTTGTGAGGGGAGACATTCATATTTGCATGCCACACATTTCAAATTTTTAAGCTGCCTAAGACATGATGACTGCACTTTGAATGTTCCTCATTTTATGTATCATATTTTGTTAAAAAGAGTCACTATAGTACAAAAAGGAACCTTGAAGGATGTTTCACACCACTATTTTATTAAGCTCATCATAGAAAAAACCCTTAGAGAACAACTTCAGATATCTTGGGATGATTTTGTTGAAAACAAAGTGCAAAACCATGTTGGGCAACTTGCAGAGCAAGTTGAAGAGGAAAGAGAACCTCATGAAAATCCTATAAACCTAGTAGTAGGCCCTTCCTCAACTAGACTCAGGAGGTCATAGAGAACCTCAATTTCCACTCTTGTAGCTTCTACCTCGAGGTTGGGACCAAAATCTGATAAGGGTAAAAGGAAAGTTAAAATTTCCCCAAATACTAGCTCTTCTTCAGTTCCTAGGGTTTATAAGAAGAAAAGGGGGAATGTACAAGAAATATCTCCAGATCCTCCTATAGCTTCAAAGGTAGCAAAAATACCCTTTAGGCATAGAACTCAAAGGAGCCAATTGTTTGTAAAATCTGATGAGGGTGTGTCTTTTCAATCCCTTGTGTCTAAAAATGTAGCTATTGAAAAAGAGCAATCCACTTCTTTTAATAAAGATAAGATCATTAGTGAAGAGGGTGAAAGTTTAGAATGTATACCTATAGCAATAGGAACATCCTTTGTCTAGTCACCCATCATTTCCATAGATTTAGACAATGATGATAGTGTATCTATTGGAGCTTCATATTCTCCTCCACCTCAAAGAGAAAATTTTCATCAAGAAGATGTTGGAATCAATTTTGATGTAGTTAATACTATTGTTGAACAGATTCTTTCTCAAGGACTTGATGCTTTAGCATCTATAGCCAAAAAATTTGATCCTATTGATCCTTCACCTGAGACACATGTTACTTTCTATCTTGGTTCCATTATTTCATTTTTAAGCACTATTTCACACTTATCTAACTAGTTAATTCATGAGAGGGAAGAATGGAAAATAGAGAGAGAACCATCTTCTATCAAACTCAAGATTTGACTAAGAAGGATGATGATATTAAGAAATTAAGTGGTAAACTTACAAAATTCACTACCATGATTCTTGAATTAATGTCTTGTTGCTCTCCTTCTCCTATTTATGCTCTCTTTTTGAAAGAATGATTTGTCAATTACTAGAACACCTATGTAATGCAGGGTAAAAGTTTTAACATTGAATACTCCTCATGAATTCTTCTAGGCTTTTTGTGATGCCCTTGTAGCCATCAAAAAATTTCTTTGTGAGCTCTTTTTACATAATTTAGAAGTCATTGATAACAGAGATTGGAACCCTCTGCCTTATGTGGGTTATATTCAACCCAGGGCATTGACGTCTTGGATCCAAAATGAAATTAGTAGGGAAAACCAAGCCCATCAGAACAAGGAATTACAGTATGAGATGCCACTTTTTCTCAGGCCAGAGGCCAAGGATGCCAGAACTTTGTACAATGAATGGTTGAAAATTGCCTACTCAAAACTCAGAATTTGGATTATTCCTCCTTTAAGAGAAACAATTTATCAAGAATATAAAGCTATGGAAGAAATAGATCTTCCTACAACAAAGCAGGTGAATCAATGGCACTGGATAGGATTGAGTGAAGACCTGTAGAAGAGGGAACCACATTCTCCGCTAAATTTTATCATGGCCAATAAGCAAGCACCCTAGTATATCAAGCTAGGGGAAGAAAGAAAAAATGATTGGATTCCTTTAACTTTTTAGCCTCCACTATTGTTGTCCCCATTGCTTGCTAATTAGAAATATTTAGAGAAATTTGATATGTCAGAAGAGCTCTATAGATGGGAAAGCTATAGGGAGAGTAAAGGATTTTATTGGAACATTGCTATAGGGGGTAAAGGACAAAGTGTTGCCTCAAATTTCAAGATGGTTGTGATTGTGAAAAATTTCATGCTTTCTTGAGGACAAGTCAAATTTTTAGTTGGGGGAAATGACAAGACCAGAATATGGTCTATTTTGTTATTTCATTTTCAATTTAATTTTCAAACTTTCTAAAAACTTTGATGTTCAAGAACATGATGTTTATGATAATTTCACAAAAATGTGTGCATAATTACTTTTCAAGATCAAAATGAATATGTCATGAAAAGATATGTCATTTAATTACAAAATAGTGAGAATGATGCTTTTTCTTCCTTAGCTAGGTTGGGTAGTTCACCTATAGCAATGTGACGTAGGGTAAGCTAATTTAGATAACATGTTTTGAATAACTCTTGATGTATGTTATTGTTTTGGACGTGCTAATATTTTGTAGATATAAAAACAAAGTCAACTCAACCAAGCGAGAGTCAAAGTGGTTGCTTGCGTTAATAGATCAACCTTGAGTGGAGGAAATTTAGGGGCTGTGAGCTCCTAAATTATTGTTCTATTTGGTGCCAGAATTAATGCACCTATTTTAATAATCAATGTCATCATTTGTGTTGATAGTTGATGAGTCTTGAATCTAGGAATTCTATTCCTTGTTTGTGTTTTAAATAACTAGAAGTATGTGTTCCAAAGGTGCTAGGTTTTAGTTAGTCATTTTTCAATAGAAAGAAGAAGTTGCTGATTTTTTAAGTATTGAATATAATCCTTTTATCCATCAGTATGTACATTTTATTGTTATGAATAAAAGGATCATTCCAGGTTTTTGCCTCTGAGTTATTTTACTTCACTTCTCTGTAGGGGTTCACACATGGAGGGAACTAATTAGTTAGCATAGGAGTTATATTTAGTTTAAAGAACCAAAGTAGACTCTACTATTCCCATAGCCACTAATAACAGAATTAGTGGACTTTTCCAGAAGCATAGGCAATTGAAGTAATTCTTAGTTTTATTTTCATGCTTTATTAAAATAGATTCGGTTCCCAACTTTAGCATAAATTTCATATAGTTTAAGCACTTAAATTTTTGTAGAGTAGTTCTTAAGTTGAGATAAGTTTGAAGCATATATTTTGCAAACAACATTTCAATTTTATGTCCTTGGTTGATAAATTAAATGATTCCACATGAGTTGCATAAGAACCAATTGAGATGTCCAATCTTGGGTTAAGCAGCCTATTGCTGTAGGATTTTGATCCCTTTCTTTGGCCAAGCAATACATTCCAAATCTTTCAACTCCCTCATATTTTGACTCAATCGGTAATAGCTAAATTGTCAATTGAAGTTCATAATCTAATACTTCATATCCTACGGGTGTCACCCATGATAATCTCGGTTTTGTAGCTTTTACTATGTAAGAGTGTGTACTTTCCAAATAACAAATTTCCTTCTGTATATTCATCATTAACTAATCCCTCACCATTTTTCTTAGATCATACTTTTTCCCTTCAATAATGGTTTCATAAGCCACATGTATGGCTCCTTTAGGAACCCTATCCATTTGTTCATCCTGATAGATCTTGTATCTGAACTTACTAAAGATGCAAACCTTGCACTTTTATCTTTGATTGTCCTCGCATCAAATATAATTTGATCATGCCTATGGGTAATAGCACAAACTTGGTTCACAATTCCATAGAAGTCAATTCTGTGGAACGAGACCTTTCCCAAAATGGGTACCCAATTTTAACAAATTGGGTACCCATTATGTTTCAGGCACCCGATCCATATTCAAAAAATTGGATACCCAATTTTTGAATATGGATCGGGTGGTCGAAGTGAATTTTAAAAATTGGGTACCCAATTTTTAAGAAATTAGGTACCTAATTTTGGAAAACTACAAAACCTTCTTTTTGGGGCTTTTTTGGCCAACTTTACTAAGTGCAAAATAGGAGCCCATTTTTGGATTTCTACTGATCCCCTATTGCTCTTTTTCGATGTACCAGGTATTTTACTTTTTTTCCTATTATTTTATTTCGTTGTTTTCAATTTTATGCTTTATAATTCTATCCATTTATTATTATTTTTTACTTTTAATATGTAAAATTGTAAATTTCCATTGTTAATAGTTTTATCTTTAGATGCTTTGATTTATTTAATAAAAATTATAATGTTGAGTGATTAGATAGATATAAATTAGATTTTTTAAGCATGTAATTAAATTGATATTTTATATTTATTTCAACTAAATAATTTAATTAATTATAAATTAGTTTGTAAACCATATAACAAAGAAAGTAAAACTAACTATATTACTAAGTCTAACCTCAACCTAACCATAACTATACAATAATTTAATCTAAACCCTAAACATAAAACTAAGTATTTAGTGTGCTCCCTTACCTTAAAACTAGAATTTTAACTCTAAACCCTAGATTCATGTAACTCTAATTGTAAGCTAAACTCTTTGATCCTAACATTAACTAAATCTCTAATCCTAAACAATCATACATAATCATTTATCCTTAACACAACCTTATCCCTAATTATGACATTTAAACGTAGACAACCTCTTAAATTCTATTTGTGATTTTCAACAAACTTAATGTTTTAGGGTCCAAATCAAATGAAATTTTAAATCCCCTACTCCAAATTATCTAGACCATCATATTCATTTATCATTTCATTATTTAGTTAGATAAATTTTACAACAAAATTTTCAATAATTTGATCACCATATCTTGTTTAATAAAACTACATACTAATTGTAAACATAGTATTAACCTTGATGTAAAATATCACTCTCACCATAATTCTAAGCCTAACCATAACACTAATTTAAATTTTAACCAAATTATATAATTAAAATTGAGAAACCTAACCCTAATCATTAATAAACTTAATCCTAAATGTTAAACCCTAATTTGATTGTAACTTCAAATCTTAAACCTAACACTTGATCCCTAGCCAGGTAACCATAACAGTACTTAGGTCCATAATAGAAAGTAGTCTTAATCCTAGGTTTGAAAACATTATTTAATGATTTTAAATTGTGGTGAAGAAATATTGAAATCTTAAATGATAAACTATAAAATAGTACTTCAAGAAAAACTTATTTTGTACACTTATAATCTAATTATATTAATTTGTTAATATTTCTCTTAATAGTGATATTTTATTATTTATATTCTTTTAATTTCTCCACACAATATGTAGGACTTAACTTTTCACCATGTAATTTATGTAGACAATACATTTCAATCGATATGGATTTTATCTTTAAATGTTTGTTTGATTCTTTTAGCATGAGGTTTGTTCACATTGGACATGTTTTTTTATTGTTTAATGCATAATTGACTAAAACTATATTTAGAATGGTTTTTATACTTAGATATTGGTGTAAATAATTTCATGTTTATGTCTAAGTTAAATTTGGATTTTTTTTCTTGAAGCATTATTTGGTCAAGAGTTTTATTTTTTGGAAAATATACCTATCTATTGTAATAGCTAGAGTGTCATAAATTTGATAAAGAATCCAATCTTTCATAAGAAAGAAAAACACATGGACATCCAATACCATTTTTCTCACATGAGACATGGTAGAGATAGAAATGTAAAATTGGAGAAAGTTGACACTTAGGTGAATATTGCAACTACCTTGAAAAAACATGTGAGCATACACAAGTTCAGGTGGCATTTAGAGTTGATAGGCCTCATGGACCCTAATAATTGATATCTTGTTATTTTAGTTGACTCTTAAAAGATATTCAATGCTTGAGAGAATCTTAGAAATAACTATCTCAATCTTTGATTATTTTTGTTATGATTATTTATTTATCTTCTTATGTAATTATTTATGTGCATTTGATTAATGGTGTTTTTTGGACCTCTTTAGTTGGTATTAAGAATTAATTCAATGATGTTGTAATATGTAGAAAGGTTCTATGAAAAGTGTAGGTTGTGCATGTGCTGTATATGTTGAGTTTTTGATGTGCATGTGCCTTTCATATTAAGTTTTGCATGGACACTAAATCTTACCACCATGGACACCTCTATTCAATTTTTGAAACATCACCTAGTTAAGAAGGGAAAAATATTTCACCTCCTTTAATTTTCTACATATCACTCGACAGTTCTTTAACATATTAACCTCTTGAGAAACCCTTTTGAATAGTTTAATTCATAGAGCACATGTCATTTCCTTTGGTTTACTAAGATCCAATAGGACTACAAAAAATTTGGCAATGATAGTGTTCACATGCATTGTCTGTATTACTAGGTCATGTCCAAAAATCAACCTTTTTAATAGTATTCTCCAAAATCACCCCTAAGAAAAGCCTTTTTTGTCTTATATGAGTAATCCTAATCAACATATCCATATGATGGCACCTTAAGTGTAGAGTGTCACTACTAGAATGGAAACAAAAAATTATATTTTTTTCATAAAGTCATGTTTTCCATAACAATAAACAAAATTAAATTGTCATTTCCATATTTACATTATCAATGCATACTACCCTTCCACTTTTGGATATGGCCACTAAGAGAAATAAAATGTCATAATACTTCCCTCTTCCATTTAGTGGAATCACCATATTAACTCCACTTTTGAGAAATGATATTGATCACCATCTAGATTTCTAAGATGGTATGCCATGCTTTCTTAGTCCATGTTGTTTCTTATGACTCTTTTTGCAACCCTTTTTCTAGGACATTTCAACTCCCATTACCTTTTGGTATATATGGAAAACAAAAATATCTTTACATGTTATTATTATCTATATTATTGGTCTTAACCATTTTCTAAAACAATAATTATGCATAATATTATATTACATAGAACTAGCAGTGATAAGGGAATCTCATTCAAGATGCACACAGTTAGCATTAAGAAAAATCTTGTATTTTAACCCCATAAGAGTAGCCCCAATCATAATGCTAATCCTAAATCTTATATTTTGTGCCTCAATCATAATGGTAATTAATCTACCCTAATTTTAAATGGATAACCCTAAATCCTAACCCAAACCACAATCTTATTTATATGTTCAATCCTAATTGTTTTAATATTGAACCTTAATCATACAAATTTGCTAATGCATAATCATAAAAATATTTATATAAGATATTTTAAGAATTCACATTTAAGTTGATTTATTAATATAGTTTTTTGGAGTATTATTTTATGATTAGGCTTAAATTTGGTATAATGTTCAATTAGCCTTAACATTAAAGTTTACTTAAGTGATTAATTTTATTTATTTAACTAATATGGTTTTAAAGATCTGTGCATTTATATAATTGATGTTTTAGATTTATTTTATTAAATAGTAATTTTTTGATTTTTTATGTTGTTTAAACATACATTCAGATTATATTGGATGGACCCACCCCCACCCCCTCCCCCTCCCCACCCCCACCTTCGTCCCCTCCATCTCCACCTCCACCTCCACCCCCACCTCCATGACCACGTAGTTCTCCTCCAACACCTATTGTAGAGGATCAAAGGGCGAGCATGACGTGCAACCTTTGCTACCTCATGCGCTATATTGGGACCATTAAGCGCGAGGCCCAACTATGCGCCCCCCCCGACCTACTTTTCATTGTGGATAGTATGCAAGGAATTGTTCACTCTATCAAGCATTTGGTTTGTGATATCGATAACTTTAGATTATGGAGGCAAAACATGCGTGCCTTTTATTCTGATGACCTATCCTATATAGAGGTCCATAAGCTCAAAATAAATAAATGAAATTTTACAAGATATTTTATAAACCCTAAGACAAGTTTTGAGATTAGTGAAAAGAAGCCTCCCATTTCTATTAGATGGTGTACACATCTGCATATTTCAGCACATTTTTTAGAGTAATGGTGGATGGTATTTGACCATCCACCACGCACAAATCAAGAGGTTCCCATGTACTTCCTTAGTAAGCTATGGGCTGAATTTGAATTGGGTTTGAAACCCAATTATTTTGATATTAGATCATTTCAAGGGGTTGGTGGAGGGATGCCTCGAGATAGGCCTAGGGAAAAGTTTGACAATAATACAAGCAATTGCATATGGCCTTAGCCTCTTGTACCTCTTCCCACACCATTTGTCCCAATGCTAGACCATCATCAAGTAGTGCCATGTGCTCTTACCTCATTGAGTGTCCTTTTGGGTGATTTAGTAGAGCAGTGGATGTAGACAAGAGATATTCATCCACTTGGACACATTTTTACTAGTTGTGGAGATATATGTAGAGGCCCCTAGAGAAATGTTGATGTGGCACATGATGACCATTATGGTGAGGGTGCTAATTTTCATGATGATGCATACGTTGGCCATCGTGATGGTAGTGATGATATTGATGTGTCATCATTTGATGACCTCCTGTAGGCAGAGCTCAGAGACAATTAGGAGCAACAGGTAAAATTTTAATCAAAATTTAAATAAAGTACATAAGTATTTACTTTCTACATACATTTGTAATTGTATTCACCATATTAATGTATGTTGATTTTGAAATAACAGAGGATAGATTATATTGTTCCTCCTAGGAGGTAGTATAGTTTTTTTTTCAGGACCTACAAACGTTGGCATCCCTCATATGGTATGTACTTTGAATTACACTGTAAATAATGTACATTCAAACATGAATTTAATAACATGTGCTCATATGTTCTTTTGATTTGATTTTGTAGGGACTATTGTCTGCTACATAGTTTGATGTTTGTACAAGTCCTGATCCATTGACCACTGAGACACAGCCTTAAAGACCTATAGTATGAACTTTTGACTCAAGAAAAATAATTTTGTACTATTTTTAAGTACACATTGCTATTAACTTATAATCTGAACAACTTTAATTCCTATATAATTTTATGTGTTTTGGTTCTATGAATAGGAGATGAATTGTACTTATCCATATAGGCCTCGATATAGTTTATTTTTTACTCCATCTTTTGACCATTTGAGACATGTTGATGATCCTTATGGTAGAATATCTTTAGACACATCTGTGACATTGGCTACTGCTCAAGTATTATATATATACATGTTTTTTATAGTCTATAAAAAAATGTAGTGTAAATTATGTACTTTTTAGCTTACGTACTTTGTAATTCATGTATATATAATTTTGACTCAATATTAATGTATCAATAATTATAGGACAATGTTTCCATGAGTGTTGCTGAGAGTACAGGACTAAGCCAGATGGAGGTACCTACATCATCCTTTGATATTAGTATTGTGATTTATGTACATACATAGTTCATTATGTTCTTTATCAAATTTTAAAAATGTATGTATTGTAAATTACAGGACCTCGCCACTGCCACATTTGGTATCTTTCATAGTGCACCTCCTCCTATTACAGAGGGACACCCATCTCATGTGGTATTATTTTTATTATGTAGTAAATATTTAATTTATTTGTAAGCTAGATTTTGAAACCCATTTCAATTAAGCATGTACATGATGAGATACTTCATGTTACACAGGATGATCCATCTTCCTCACATCGTGTCCCACATGATGAGATAGATCATGTTACACTAGATGATCCATTTGAGTCCTCTTCATGTACACTAAAGAGGACTACAAATCAGATAGATTAGGTCTTTTTGGCACCTTTACATTGTGTTTTTATGACACATATTGTTTATTTTGATATTGTTAGAAATAATAACATCGAAATGAACTATAATAAAATAATTATCAATTAATCCAAGAGAGTTTGTGAAAATAGTTACCATAAACTCAGATCCAAGGAGAGAGTGAAAGAATGAAAAACCACCAATGAATCAACAAGAGGAGACAAAGATTTGAAAGGGGAAAGTAAAGAAAACCCCTTGTGAATAATATGAATGAGGAAAATGCCTAAAGAATGAAAGAAGGAGAGAGAAGAGAGAAAATGGAGCCTCTAACTCATTACAAGAACTACATAGTGATTGTGTGTTAAGAATGAGAGAGAAGCATCTCTTATAAAGAGATGAGACGAGGAGATATTTGTAACTCCCATGTGAATGATTTCCACAGTCATAAGTGTGTGCATAACAAGTGTCATAATCCTCTTAAGGAGGAATAAATATTTTCCTTAATAAATGAATTACAAATAGACTTGTTGTCACATGTGGATTAGAGGACAAACAACTTAAGGGATACCTTGGTTTATCCCATTTAATAAATACAACCAAGGAAAGATTATAACTTCTAACACCCCCCTTTAATCTTTACTTGGGGAAATTACATCAAAGGGTATTAAACCCAAATTTTTACAATAGCAGCAACTTGATCTTTGACAATTATGCAAAAGGTCTTTCGTAGAGAAGTGGATAGGTCATCTAAATGTACACCAAATACTATTGTCTTGTATGTGCCTGGATGGATGACCTGAAAAACATAGACACAAGAAACAAGAAAACTATCCACAAGGAGCATTTCATTTTATATTCAAATTAGAAATCCTTTTGAATAAGGAAAACAAAATTCTCATAGAGAAATAGAGAGGAAAATACAATATGCTACCACAAAGAAATGGAGATAACCTGATATCAAGATAAATTATATGCTCAAAAAAATTGTCAACAAGGACAAATTGAGTAAAAAGCTTGATCCATGCTCTCATGAAAAGTATATTATGCTAATGCAAAAATGACCACAGACAAGGCCAACTAATGATACTTGCATCAATATTGTATCAATCACGTTGATATAGACAGTCCACTTAATGAATCATCTAACTGCAAGTTAATGGGCAGCAACACCATAACTTACATGACTCATGATCTAAGGAATAAAGCATGCAAATAATTATCACATAAATATATGAAAATAAAGTCAAAAGAGAGACATGCTGATCAAATTAGTATTATCATGATTTTTGTTAGGATATTAAAAGGAATGGATTATGAGGATTTAACAACATTTTGCCTTAAAATTGGATCAAAACATCTGAATTTGGAGGGAAAACTCCAATAATAGTATCCTCTTCATTGAGGAACAAAATGGAACAACATGGAGAGAAACTCCATAAATATCAATCTTTCAAAGTGGAACCAATAGATCATGGGTCAAAACAATTTTCTCAAATAGAGTCTCCAATATTGGAGTGCTCCAAGATATGGTAGCCTCATCGCCTATACACTAAGGTGTAGGAAGTCATACCATGAATAACTCAAAACTAGGAGCATACACCAAGGAGAC
The DNA here is from genome assembly GCA_028749045.1 of Cupressus sempervirens. Taxonomy (NCBI): domain Eukaryota; kingdom Viridiplantae; phylum Streptophyta; class Pinopsida; order Cupressales; family Cupressaceae; genus Cupressus; species Cupressus sempervirens. The sequence goes on from CM053793.1 coordinate 629,212,466, forward strand.
AAAGAGATTGATATGGGAAAACCCCATAAAAAATCATCCTCGCATTGAGGAATAAAGTGGGACAAATGGAAGGAAACTCCATTGAAGTAAGTGCACACCAATTATAGGTTGGAGGGATACTCCACGGGCCATATAAGGCAACTATGAGTCATTTTAAAACTATCGGGTCCACCATAGTTAACCTTGATAAATTGTCTCCCGATGCAACTTACAAAAAAAAATATTTAATAAAAGAATGGTATTAAACCATGAAATGCTACTATGAGCATAAAGAGATTCTATAAAAGCATAATAGTGCAACTATGTGCATATCAAAATGTCAGAATACAGTAGAAGGCAAATGTGTAAGATAACCCATAATCCAATTGAAATAAAGGTAAATGCAAAGATCCTATTGCTTAGCTTTATGTTATTAGTTATCAATGAAAATAAATAAATAAAATATAGATATCAGGTACAAAACTCTATTGAGGGTAAACATGAGTACTGAATTCATTTTATGAAGGTATATATCAATTTCTAAATTATTATAGTCATAAAATTATATATTTATCTGGGTATATATGTGTGCACCCATATATACTTAAATAAATATATGTAAATGATAAGTCACAATATTGAGAGGATCCTTCAAATATATATATATATATATATATATCGAGTAGAATGAATATTTTGAACAAAGACAAAATCTATTAAATATTAATTTTTGATAAATTTGAAATAACAAAATTTAATCACAATAATTAGTAATGACTGCCAAAGCAAAATAGAGTACTCTTTTTTGTTAAAAAAAAAATAACGGAATTCTCAAAATGATGAAAGCTGAAAAAAAAACATCTTACATGAACAACTATAAAACTTTTAATTTTGTGCATACATGAACAGAGACATTAAAGCAATGATTAGAAAAGTTTAGCAGTTACAAAAGAATATAACTAGAATAGATAGTTGCAAGTAAGCCAAAAATGAATCCGCTAACATGCATTGGGCAGTCAACAATGTAATTGAATAGAAAAGAAAAACACTTCTACAAGATGTAAACAAAGAGAATGAAGTAGAGAGAAGCATTTAGAGTCTTACTCAAAAAACATCAGTCGGGCTGATTCTAGGTGAAGGTAAAGCATATAAAAGTAGAGCATGCAAAAGTATCTTTTTGTCATAAAAAAAACTTATATTCCTTATGTATTTTAATGCAAGTTGTAGAGAGGAAATGGATCACAAAGTGCTGAATCTCCGAGTGATGATACCCATTTTAACATGGGAATTTCCACTGGAGTCAACATACCTAAGAGGAAATTTTTATGAACTATTTCGAGCAATGCCTAGAGAGGTGGAGCATGCAATAAGGAGAATAATAGGAGATGGGGTGTTGACGCCAAGAGCACCGCGTCCTATTTATCAAACATAAATATTGTCCATATTGTACTCAAACATATATGATATGTTACCTGAGTATAGGATGATGATGAAGATTGAAGAGGTTTGTATTAATCCACCTTTTGTGAATGCAGTCATACTAGATGAGGCAATTAGTGGTTATTTGTTACATGGTTCAAAGGCATGGGTGGGAGGAATAATTCCCATCAAGAAGTTTGATGAGGATAAGATAAAAATGATTCTTTTGGATACAATGAGGATATGACTGAGGCTAAGGAATCACTTGTATTTTGAAAGGGAAATGATTCACATTGCAGGGTTATTGCCAGAGGAAATGGTGGGAAGGACATTTGCATTATTTGATGCAATATTAGTTGTGGTTTGATACTGTGAAAATCGAAGGGTTCATCGTCAGATGAGGGCCTCTTCTGGGGATGACAACATAGGGATTTAATGGAGTCGGTGGGTTCTACTAATCAAGTGTAGGGGGTTGGGCCCAGAGGAGAGGGTTAATAAAAGTGAGGCATGCAATAGGTTTAGGTTTAATTATGATAGTAAGAGAGAGAAAAGAAACATTTATGTACTCACTTCATTTGAAATAGACTTACTTATTAATTATATACATGAATTCATAGGAAAATATATTTTACCATGGTTAATTAGAAATAACCTTTTTTAGCAATGATTTCTCTTTATCATGTAATGCTACAAATGGAAGACTTTGAATAATATTCTAAAATTAATAATCAAGAGTTATAAAAAGTTGTCAGAGAATAACTTAGAATAGATGTTGTAACAGGTGAATAATAATACAGTTCTGCAAAAAAAAAAATGTTAGAGGAATAATTCTTCTACAAATATAGAAACTTTATCTGCCATTGTTTTGTTCAAACGTTACTAAGGAATCTGCAAATATCCTTAAAATAGAAATTTAAAAGTAAATTTTTTGAGATGTATGTAACTAATACAAATTATAAATATTAAAGCCAAATGTATAAGTTATAAATAAATTTTATAACTTGTAACGTTATAACTTATAAACGAATGAATCAATCTAAATTAAATAACCAACTTATATATTATAAATTAATTTTATACCTTATAACAGAGTTTTAAGATTTAGTACTTTCAAAAAATTACCATGTTAGAAACAATTACTAAATGTATTAAAAAAGACAAATATAGAAGTTATAAATTAATTTTATAACCTACAATATGACCATATTGAAACTAATCAATGAACAAATGATTAAAAAATAGATTTAGAACAGATATGGGGGAGGACCAAGCAATCACGGGCTTCTCGATGGCCACTGCAAATCAGGTGTTGTACATGAGTTTTGAAGGCCCAAAACACATATATCATAATCTCCAACCATGATCAAAACAATATAAAAAAAAAATAGAAATAAACAAAGATTAAATTTTATTGAAAAAATGTCCAACGATTGCAGAGAGGCAGCAACCAAGGGGGGCGAAAGCCCAAGTCTATGGCGAGGAGGTTGAGTAGCCCGGGCCAAAAAAAACACAGGCTAAAGACGAAGCGGCCACGACACAGGAGCAGGGATCCAGGGGGCACGGGGTTCAGAGTGCATGTAGTGCCAGGGGGCACACAGTGCCAAAATGTTGCAAGAAAGCAGCACATGAAAAGCAGCTGCAGAAAGCCCAAAGGGCAAAGAATGATGACGCCTGGGCCTTCGTCAAAACAAAAAGGTGGGCAAAAAAAAGAGGATTGACCCGCAAAAAAAAAAAAAAACCCAGCAACAATGAAGATCGCAAAGGGGGACGGTAAGGGTGTTTGGAACAAAACCACTTTATGATAGTAGAAGCAGTAGAAACATTCTTTGTGGAGTGCGAATCAACAATAATAATATAGTAACATACTTTGTTCACATCACAGCTTTGAATAGCGCTTGCGATCTGATATAAAAATGAAATAGATTTGAATACTACCAATCTAATGGACAATGAAGCCCTCGTATACCAATGAGCATAAAAATGGGTAGCCTTTGCCCTGGGTTGCAGGAAAAGCACGTTATAGAAATCAATGGCCGTCCTTCTTAGAACAATCATATTATGAAAAGTTTGTAGTGTGATTGAAAAAAGAGCATAAAATTAGCAGATTTACAATCAAAAACTACCAGACAGATTTCAGGAACACAAACTCTGGACATATATGACAATAACCAAAATGAGCAGCAATAACGTATGTTTGAACAAGGAAGACAAAAAACAAGACAAGAAATTAAATTTGCAGGCTTGAGAAAATGCCTCCACTAGCAGACCAAGAATAATTAAGTAAAATACAAGAAATGAAATAAAAGCTCTTCAGAATTCCTTAATCATGATAGCAAAAAGAAAAAGAAGAGCTGCAACAAGGATAAATAGATGAGAGAGCACATAAAAAAATAGGGAATTTAAAAGGAAAGATACTAAAAAGGAGATGGCATTTAATGAAATATCTAAAAAGAACAATCATAATTTAGAGAAAGTTCTAAAAATTATATTAGACCCATATTTTTTATATAGAATTTCTAAAAAAATGTAAAAAAAATTAAATATTTAAAAAGGAGACAATAAAATATTTTATAGAAAAAGTGAATAGGTTTGATAATTTAAATAAAATCATAACTAGGTTTTATATAAATAGGTTTTATAAATGAACTCATAAATAAGATTTTAAAATAATAGAAATTCATAGAATTTCTTAAAAAGGATATTAAATATATATATATATATATTTTAAAAATATATATGAAAGATTTTTACCTTTTTTTCTATTTTAAATAATAGATTTAAGTTTAATTGACTATAGTGCAAGTCTTATTATCTAAGTGTTCCCTGCAATAATAAAATGTTAGGCAATGATAATATAATTTTTATTTTAAATATTTAACAGAAAAATATTAAACTCAAATTAATCAATGCTACTAAGAGCAAAAAATAATGATTTATAAATAGAGTTACCTAGGTCGAAATAAGGTGAGCTCCAATCCATCATCACAAAACTCAAAACAAGGATTAACAAGGCTCTGATACCATGTTAGAAACAATAACATCAAAATGAACTATAATAAAAGAATTATCAATTAATCCAAGAGAGTTTGTGAAAATAGTTACCATAATTTCAGATCCAAGGAGAGAGTGAAAGAATGAACAACCACCAATGAATCAACAAGAGGAGACAAAGATTTGAAAGGGGAAAGAAAATAAAACCCCTTGTGAATAATATGAATGAGGAAAATGCCTAAAGAATGAAAGAAGGAGAGAGAAGAGAGAAAATGGAGCCTCTGACTCATTACAAGAACTACATAGTGATTGTGTGTTAAGAATGAGAGAGAAGCATCTCTTATAAAGAGATGAGAGGAGGAGTTATCTGTAACTCCTATGTGAATGATTGCCACATTCATAAGTGTGTGCATAACAAGTGTCATAATCCTCTTAAGGAGAAATAACTATTTTCCTTAATAAAGGAATTACAAAATAGACTTGTCCTCACATGTGGACTAGAGGACAAACAACTTAAGGGATACCTTGGTTTATCCCATTTAATAAATACAACCAAGGAAAGATTATAACTTCTAACATATACACTTTGTATTAGGACAATTAACTATATTATATGTATTTTTTGACTTCATAGATCATGTTATGACATGTTAGACCATGTACTATTTTTTTATGACTTATTATCATGCTAGCGTATGTAGTATAGATTATTATGTTATCATGTTGTAAGTATGAATCATTTTCTTCATTGCAACATATTTTATTCATGTTGTGACACATTTTGTAAGTATATGGTACATGAATAATAATTTTAATAATTTTAATTATTTATATTGAAACATTAATTTAAACATGTTTGAATGTAAAAGAAATAGAAAAAACATAGGAGGTCATTACTTGAATTGACAATTAAATTATAATATCAAGTGCACACCTTTAAATTTCAAATAGAAGTAAACTCCTATTTTTAAATGTTTACAACATGTTCCACAATATATGTAAGACAATGCCAATGACATAAAATTAATTGGTTCAACACATTTCTTCAAATGAGGTCCTGCAAAATAAAATTGTAGAACAAAAACATATGTTAATAAAAGTATAAATTAATATGAGCTATCTAAGCTATGTAAATATGTGTAATTTGTATATACTCACTATGTGTAATTGCACAAGGTATTGATGTTTGATGCACCTTAACATTTAAATTTGCATAAATTGTAACTGAGACCTGAATAAGAGGTATATATAAGTTCTCTTATTTGCTATTGACAATGCATATGTACATGTAATTAAATTATATAAGTACATATATAAAAATAGAAAAATAAAGAAAAAATTTACATGTGTTTGATTTAAATATAGTCATCCCACTATACCATCTACATCCTCTCTCTTTTATACTTCATCTATGATTGTCTCATGCTCATCCATTGAAATTTTCCATAATACCTTATTGGCGGGTCTCCCTTTGTATCTTTCTAATTTGATATTTTTGGCCACCACCAAATGAGAATGGTGTAAAATCTTCTTTTTGAATTGGTATTCTTCAAATGTTGGTAAATCATTTCTTCTTGTTAGGTATGTACGTAGCCAAGTACCAACTACAATGACAGACCCAATTGGATGCTCAAAACCATAATCATCTACTTGATGACATATCAATTTTTTCTTAGGTTCCACACATCTAGCTAGCCAATACTCAGTCTTTTCATCATCATCATTACATACAATAATAGCATAAACATGTCCTACAAGATAAGAGAAAGTAAATAGACACTTTAATCAATGAACTTGAATTAAATTAATGACATGTACATAAATAAATAATATAAATTGAAGCATGATCACAAAAAAATTTAATTTAACTATGCATACAAGGTTGTATGAGGTCTAAAATGTGACCATAGTCTTCTAATGCAAAAGTAACATTCTGTCCTTCATTTACTATATCATTCTGAAAATGTGTGTCAGTAGGTACTAATGATTTGCGTTGCCAATCTTCAATCCATTCTATATTCTCGCATTCTTCCCATTCACCTACAAGACAAAACTAACAAAAACAAGAAAGCTCCCTAGTCCATGTAGTCCAACTGTTAGAATCTAAACTCCTAAATTAATGCCATTTAGCTGACCCACTAATTGTATCATAGTCATATCTTTAAAGAGTATTCTTCTCTTCAACTAGGTAGAAGAAACATTTGACTATAGAGTTCTGACTTGATCCTATGTATAAATATTTGTTACACCATTCGCCAATCTCATGTGCATTTTTGAATTTGGCTTTTTCTTCAAATTTTAATTTCTTTCTACTAAGGGCTCTCTTCACACATGCACCAAAACCATCATATTTTTCTTTACCATGTCCAGCCTCAAAGAAACTCCACACATATTGGATATTAGTTTGTCTATGTGTCCTACTCAACGAATATAATATTCTAGCATTCTCGAATTGTCCTGTACAATTATCTGACCATATCCAATGTTGTGTCATTTGAATTTCTCTCTCTTTTAAATTATCATAAAAGACCTTGAAACAATATTGGACAAACTCATATGAATGAAGTTTATTATCACTCATATAAAAATGGTACTCTCTCAATATTTTTTGATTCTCTTCTATACTATCAGGTGCATGCCTATAAACTATATAAACATAAATTGATACTTGCACTAAATTGTAATATTGTGGTTGTACCTCATCTTGTGGTGCAAGTGTGTAGTTCTCTGAACAACTAAAAGTATAGGGCCAATTGGAAATGTATTCTTACATATGTGAAATTTTCCGTAAAACCATCTAGCACATTGAGAGTGTTTAATAGATTTTGGTATGATCACACTCTTAAACTCATCCATAAATGCATGACAACTAACTTTATTTGTAACTAGATCACACCTTCTTCCAATCTTCCCATCCTTCAATGGATATTTAATAGTTTTGAATCTTTTTACATCAACTAATTGTTGTCCAAAAATAGTTAAAGAATTTTCATGCAAACATTCATCTAACAAAGAAATATTGCCACACATATCACATGTACTAGAAAGACATGCATTGAAAAGAAAGTATTGTTCATTAGGTGGCTTAGAAAATAAACTTGATATGAAATCTTTTATAGTTTGAGGTAGTATTTGTTAGAAATGATTGAAAAGATCATGAGGGAGATTGTTGGAAATGATCATATATAAAAAGTAATGGAAGTGGTAAAGAATGTTCTTAATTATTCTTTTGTCATTGATGTCAAACTTGCTACTTGCAGGAATGAAAATTGCTTTAGTAATCAAACACTATCAAATGGTTGATTGAAAAGGAGGAGGATATCAATAAGATGTAACCAGAAAACCTAGAGAAACGTTGAAGTTATGATGTTGTAATGAAGTACAAGGATTAGATAAGCCATTGATGAAAAAGTGTATTGATGACATACTCTAAGACACAGAAAATGGGCACACTGAAACATATCAAAGATGCAAGGTTTTAGCTAAGTCATCTGTAAAGCCTAACTAAGTTCATTAGAGAGACAAAACAGAGCAAGCTAGTAAGTGCCAAACAAATTCCTAGTTGAAGTTGAGCAAGTTCAACTTCAGTAAGTGCCGAGTGAACTTCAGATGCCAAGCAGCTACAAGTGCCAAGCAAAAACAAGTACCGAGCAGATACAAGTGCCGAGTAGATACAAGTGCTGAGCAGAAATAAGTGTCGAGCAGATACAAGTGCCGAGCAAAAACAAGTGCCGAGAAAATAGAAGTGGCGAGTAACATAGATATGCCAAGCATCAGTAAACCAATAGTGCTGAGTTGCTACATTATTTCAAAGATCAAAGATTCATCAGATCTGAGGTGACAAGATTGTTATCTTGAATTCTATGAATTCAATAGAAGATAAGAGTGATGAGCTCGTGGCATAGAACACCATGTAGAACATTTTTCGGAGAATATAACTGGACTCTAGATGAAGTTTCTAGATAATTTGGGGTAGATACATTGTATCCTACCTAATCCATGTGAAACCCTAAAGTTGGAGAGGGAGAATCGAGTGGCAAAGGAAATCCATATTTCTATTTAAGGAATAACAAGGTCACGAAGCAAAGAGAGAGGAGAGGTCAAGCATGAAAGTATAAAGTGTTGAATGAGGTGCTAAGGAGTAAGAAAGCATAGTTACTCTACTTCAACAGATGACCACAGATATAATTGCATTGGTATGATGAGTAAGAAGACTCAAGGAGATGAAGCTTGAGATGACAAGCTGCCAAAGGTGAAGTGATTAAAGCCAAGCAAAGGAATGAGGTTAAGTGTGATCTAAAATCTACAAGATATGTTGTAAGTTATATCAAATCAAAAAGTCATTATTGTTACTTTCTAGAAATTGTAACAGTTAGTTTAAATACTATGGACTTAGGTTGGTTTAATAGCCATGTTGTAAATACTTTAACAGCATGAAATTCCAAGTGAATGTTCTAAAGTCCTCTCATCAGGCCCATTCCTAACAATATGGTGAGATCCTCTAACAAGGTCACATTTAACAGTGTTTTGTAAGCCTTTAACTGGGAAGGCTTTTAACAGGGAATCACTTTAGAAGAGTGAAAATCAAATAACATGTTACTGGTGGTTTTTCCCAAATTGGGTTTCCACGTAAATCATTGTATCATGTGTTGATCTTGCATGTTTTATCCATGCATATTGATTTACTGTAATTAGCTAAGGTGATTGATTTAAGCTTGGATGGATGAAAATTTTATGGATTCACTATAATTTGAGAAAAAATATTATTAGGGCATTTGGACCATGGATAACTTATTCACCCCCCCCCCCCCCCTCTAAGTTATTCTAAATAATTCTAACAAATGGTATTAGAGCCAAACTACTGATTCAGTTTAAAGGGACTAGAAGTAGAAAAGATTAGAATGACTAAGAGAGAAGTCCCCAAGCTCAACAAAGAAAAATTTGTTGAATAGAAAAGTTTGATGGAGCTACATCTTGGATCCATAAGAGATTATACGTAAAATTCAATTGTTATTGAACATGTTGATCCAACTAGTACTCTTACTGTAGAAGATTTGAGAAACAAATAGGAACACAATCAGACAATGCTGGAGATTGCTTCTACACTCAACTATGCTGAATTTGATGATATCAAAGGATGTGACACTACATTCAAAATGTGGAAATCCCTATTAGACATCTATGGAGGAGATAAGAATGTCCAAAGAGCAAAAAGAGAAAGCCTCAAAGAAAATTTTGATGATATGAAAATGGAGGAAAGTGAGAATGCTGCTCAGTATGGCGCAAGAATAAAGGAAGTGGTAAGTACAATAAGATGTTTGAGAGGTCAATTGGATGAAGATACTATTAATAGTAAGTTCTTAAGAACCTTGCTCCCTATCTATGCTATTAGAGTATCAGAAATACAAGAACTAAGATGTGTACTAGGAAACAATCTAAGTTTTGAAGGAATAGTGGGTAGACTGACTGCATTTGAGTTATCTAACTTTGATAACTACAGACCTAAGAATGTTGAATCTGCTTTCAAGGCCAAGCTATCATTGAAAGATGTTGAATAGGTAAAATCAAAGAAAAGAAGGAAAATGAAATATGTATCCAGTGATAGTAGCACTAATGAGGAAGATGTGGAACAATTGGAAGCATTACTAGCTAGACGATTTCACAGAGGCAAAGGAAAATTCAAAGGTAAGATGCCTATCATTTGTTTCAATTGCAATGAAGTAGGACATATTGCTACAAGGTGTACATAGAAAAAAGATTAAAAGGAAGGAAACAAATACAAATATAGAAGAGAAGATGACAAGAAAGATTACAAAGACAAAGGCAAGAAGTGTTATATTGCTGAAGAGAATTCTGATGATAATGATGATGAAGTTGTTTATGTAGCCATGAAGGATTAGTTTGATGAAGAAGAACCTACAACACTGGTAACATGTATGAACAAAAATGACAGATGGATCATAGACAGTGGATGCTCACACCACATGACAGGAGACAAAAGTAAGTTTGTTAACTTTACTTAGTATGATGGAAATAGTGTTAGATTTGGTAATGATGTTCCATGTCAAATAAAAGGAAAAGGCTCCATTAAGCTTACAGAAAAAATTTCATGTGATAATGCATACTATGTTGAAGGATTAAACTATAATTTACTGAGTGTCTCACAGTTAGGCAATGTAGGATGCAAAGTAGAATTTAGAAACAAAATTGTAAAAATCTATGATAGTGATGGGAAATTGATAGGAAAAGTAGATCAAACAAGAAGTAATCTATTTTTACCTTGATATGGATGATGTTTCTTGTTTTGTTGCAAAATTTGATGATGAGTGGTTATGGCATAGAAGGTTATGTCATGTCAACTTTGACAATCTGGTAAATATCAGTAAAATGAAGAAAATCAGAGGTTTACCTAAATTGAAAAAACCTGAAAATATCATGTGCAAACAATGTCAGCTAGGAAAGATGACAAAGTCAAGTTTCAAAAGAAAAAACTATACATCTAAAGAAGTACTTGAGTTAGTTCATACTGACTTATGTGGTCCAATGGAAGTACAAAGCTACAAAGGAGATAAATACATAATGTTGTTTGTTGATGACTATTCTAGGATGATGATTGTTATGTTCTTAAAGAAAAAATCTGATGCTTTTCAAAATTTTAAGTGGTATGTGGCTAGAGTTGAAAAGGAAATAGGAAAAAGTTTGGAATGCTTGAGATCAAACAGAGGTGGTGAATTCACATCAAACAAATTTGAGATATTTTGTAATGATAAAGGAATCAAAAGACAAACATCGGCTCCTAAAACTCCCCCACAGAATGGAATTGCTGAGAGAAGAAATAGATCTATGATTGACTATGCCAGAACATTAATGATGGACAAGACTGTTGCTCTAAAATTCTAGAGAGAAGTTGTAAGTGTAGTTGTTCATACACTGAATCGAGTACAAGTCAACAAAGGTACTAGTGTAACACCTTTTGAATTATGGTATGGTCACTCACCCAATGTAAATTATTTCAAAGTATTTGGTTGCAAATGCTTTATCCTTAAAGATGCTAGAAATGGGAAATTTGATGCAAAAAGTGATGAAGGTATATTCTTTGGTTACTCCACTAGAAGTAAAGCATACAAGTGTTTGAATACTAACACTAAAAAAATTGTGGAAAGTGCAAATGTAACCTTTGATGAACATACAAAAGTCCAAGTTGAAGAACCAAAGAGAATGAACGAATACAAAACCTTTGTGTATTCTTATAAAGGAATGCTTGTTGACGAGGATGCTATCAATCAAATTGAAATTCAACAACAAATTTCAGTATTAGCCGAGTCACAACCAGTTGATGTCGAGTTACATTCAGAAGCTGAGTTATAGAATGAAGAAAATGCACAATCTGATCCTGAAGTCAGAACACATGAAATAGATGAAGAACAACCTGACAATGAAGTGCATAGTGACCCTGAATCTGAAAAATCAAACATGCAAACTAGGACAGAACCAAGATTATCCAAATATGTAAAAAGACATCACCCTGTTGAATAGATAATTGGTGACAAAGATGTAAGACCAATGACAAGGAATAGACTAAGACATGAATCATGTCTGATTAGGAAACTTGAACCTAAGATAGTATATGGTGCATTACAAGATGATGACCGGTATAAAGCTATGGAAGAAGAGATTGATCAAATAAAGAAGAACAAAATGTAGAGTTTGGTTCCTAGACTAGTTGACAAGAATGTGATTGGGACCAAGTGGGTACTTAGAAACAAGCTAGATGAGAATGGTGAGATTACTAGAAACAAAGCTAGACTAGTATGAAAGGGTTATGCTCAAGAAGAAGGATTAGACTATGGGGAAACATTCGCTCCTATTACTAGAATGGAAGGATTAAGAACTTTACTTGCATATGCTGCATATAAAGGTTTTAAAGTCTATCGAATGGATGTAAAGTTTGTTTTTTTAAATGGTGTACTAGAAGAAGAAGTCTATATTGAACAACCAGATGGATTTTTTGATGAGAACAATAGGGATATGGTTTGTAAATTACATAAAGCACTCTATGGTCTAAAACAAGCACCTAGAGCCTGGTATTAGAGACTTCACAAGTATCTAGTGCAAATAGGATTTGAAAGAACTGATGATAACAACAACATGTACATCAAATCAAAAGAAGGTAAATATATTATTGTATCTGAGATCTTTGTGGATGGCATAGTTTTTGGAGGAAAGGAAGTGCTTTGCAGAGACTTTGCTAACAAAATGAAACATGATTTTGGGATGTCTATGTTTGGAGAGATCAAATTCTTTATTGGATTGCAAGTACATCAACTAAAACATGGTATATTTGTGACACAATCAAAATACATCAAAGAGATACTTAAATTTTTTGGATTGGAGAAGTCCAAACCAGTCAGCACACCAATGCCAACAAGAAATAAGCTATCTAAAAATAATGTATCACTTGAAGTCAATCAAACAATGTACAGATCCATCATTGGAAAACTACAATATGTTGTACATAGCAGACGAGACATAGCATTAGCAGTTGGAATAGTGGCTAGATTCTTTGTTAATCCCAAAGAAAATCATCTCATAGTAGTAGAAAGAATAATGAGGTATCTCAAGGGATCTGATAACTTTGGTCTATATTACAAAAAGAATGAGAAGTTTGAACTCAATGCATATACCGATGTAGATTGCGAAGGCAACATTGATGATAGAAAAAGCACAAGTGGAGGTGCATTATTTTTATGTAAAAGGCTAGTTACTTGGACCAGCAAGAAAAAATCATGCACATCCCAGTCCACTGCAAAATCAAAATATGTGGCAGCAGTAGTCAATTGCACAAACATTGTGTGGCTCACACATCTATTGAAAGGAATGAAAGAAGAAGTAACTAAACCTGTGATATTGTATTGTGATAATACAAGTGCTATAAACATATCCAAAAATCCAATAATGCATTAAAAACCAAGCATATTGCAATCAAGTATCATTATGTCAGAGAATTGGTAGAAGACAAACAAGTGAAGTTGGAGTACATTCATACAAAGGAAAAAACTGTAGATATCTTCACCAAACCATTTCCCAAGGATGCTTATGAATATCTTAGAGGCAAGTTGGGGGTAATGCCCCTAACTCAAGCAGCATAAAACAACTAGGAAGCTGCCCTGCATCAACAAGAACAAATCATTGAAATATCAGAAGAATGATATAGAGGATGATAGTAGGAGTAGAAACTCCAAATCAGTCACAAGCATGGTGACAGAGGGAGAAAACATGAGATGCAAAGCTTATAATTCGCATGTTAAAGATGCTACATCTTTGGCATTTATGTCAAAGAGGGAGAAATATGCAAAAAATTGATCAATACAAAGCAAGAGGGAGATATATATGAAAGAGGGAGATATATGAGATCAGTAGTAAGGATGCAGTAGTCAAGATAACGCATACAATCTTGGTGGTAACTAAGTTGATCAATTGATCAATTTGGTTTGCCATCAATGCCAAAGAGGGAGATTGTTGGAAATGATTGAAAAGATCATGAGGGAGATTGTTGTAAATGATCATATATAAAAAGTAATGGAAGTAATGGAACTGGTAAAGAATGTTCTCAATCATTGTTTTGTCATTGATATGAAACTTGCTACTTGCAGGAATGATAATTTCTTTAGTAATCTAAACATTATCAAATGGTTGATTGACAAGGAGGAGGAAATAAATAAGATGTAACTAGAACACCAAGAGAAAGGTTGAATTTATGATGTTGTAATGAAGTACAAGGATCAGCTAAGGCATTGATGAAAAAGTGTATTGATGACAGACTCTAAGAAACAAAAAATGGGCACACTGAAATATATCAAAGATGCTAGGTTCTAGCTAAGTTATTGGTAAAGTCTAACTAAGTTCATTAGAGAGAGAGAGAGAGCTGAGCAAGCTAGTAAGTGTCAAACGGATTCCTAGTTGAAGCTGAGCAAGTTCAACTTTAGTAAGTGCTGAGTGAACTTCAGATGCCGAGCAGCTACAAGTACTGAGCAGAAACAAGTACCGAGTAGATACAAGTGCTGAGTAGAAACAAGTGCCGAAAAGATACAAGTGCCGAGCAGAAACAAGTGTCAAGCAAATACAAGTGTCAAGTAACACAGAGATGTCAAGCATCAGTAAACCAATAATGCCAAGTTGCTACATTATTTCAAAGATCAAAGATTTGTCAGATCTGCCAACAATGTTGTTATCTTGAATTTTGTGAATTAAATAGAAGATAAGAGTGATGCGCTGGTAGCACAAAACACCATGTAGAGCATTTTTTGGAGAATACAACTGGACTCTAGATGAAGTTTCTAGATAAGAGCAAGATATGGGGTAGATACATTGTATCCTACCTAATCCATATGAAACCCTAAAGTTGGAGAGGGAGAATCGAGTGACAAAGACAATCCAGATTTTTATTTAAGGAATAACAAGGTCATGAAGCAAAGACAGAGGAGAGGTCAAGATGAAAGTATAAAGTACTGAAGGAGGTGCTAAGGAGTAAGAAAGCATAGTTACTCTTCTTCAACAGATGACCACAGATATAATTGCATTGGTATGATGAGTAAGAAGACTCAAGGAGATGAAGCTTGAGATGACAAGTTGTCAGAGCTAAAGTGATTAAAGCCAAGCAAAGGATTGAGCTAAAGTATGATCTGAAATCTACAAGATATGTTGTAAGTTGTATCAGATCAAAAAGTCATTATTGTTACTTTCTAGCAATTGTAACAGTTAGTTTAAATCCTATGGACTTAGGTTGGTTTAATAGCCATGTTGTAAATCCTTTAACAGGGTGACATTCCAAGTGAATGTTCTAAAGTCCTTTGATTAGGCCCATTCCTAGCAGTATGGTGAAATCCTCTAACAAGGTCACATTTAACAGTGTTTTGTAAGCCTTTAACAGGGTAGGCTTTTAACAAGACATCACTTTAGAAGTGTGAAAATCAAGTAGCATGTTACTGGTGGTTTTTCCCAAATTGGGTTTCTATGTAAATCATTGTGTCATGTGTTGATCTTGCATGTTTTATCCTTGCATATTGATTTATTGTAATTTGCTAAGATGATTGATTTAAGTTTGGATGGATGAAAAGTTTATGGATTCACTATAATTTGAGAAAAAGTATTATTAGGGCATTTGGACCTTGGATAACTTATTCAACCCCCCCCGCCCCCCCCCCCCACCCTCTCAGTTATTCTAAAGAATTCTAACAGTATTTTTATACCACATTCATGCAACATTTCTTTTAGATTGAAATACATCATATTGGTAACAAAATTGAACATGATTTTTACAACAACATGTGATTCTTTCCTTGTTAATCCTTACATAGCATGGTTACCACTTTTCAAAAGATCTTTGACTAATGGTAGTAGTTAACACCTTATCATCTACAAATTTTTTGAACAATTCAGTTTGAGTCATGTCCAAATGGTGTTTAGGATGTGGATCACATATTTTTGAGCAAACTCTAAATTTAAGAACACCTCTTGAATTAGGTGATGGTCTTGTATTATCATGCTAGAATTTTTCTACCAAAATTTTAACTTCACTAGTAAGTTTCATATCACATCTCGGGAGTCTACCACTACAAGTTCACAAAATATTTGTTGGATCGTATTCAAAGTTAACCCTTCTCTTTACAGCTCTTTCTAAAGTCTTATGAGTCACATTAACATATCCATTTATGTTACTAATAAATCTTTTTTCAATTCTTGATTTGTTAACTAAAGTTGTTGTTATTTCTTGTCGTGCTACATTCTTATCTTTAGAGTGACTTCTCTTGTCGATAACATCAAAGGCACTAGCAACAATGGATACAACTTGTTTTAAAGACTCATTTTTATTCTTGGGTTTTGCATACATTCCTAACCTTTTCATTACTTTTCACATTCTAGAAATTTTAATTAGTTGTAACATCAACTGACATTGAAACCCAAATTTTTTATTATAAAAAAAATCTTTATATAATCTATTAGCATGTGTCCTAATTTGTCTCCATGAAACCAATCCCTCAAGATTATCTAGCACATCATTAGGAAAATAAAAATTATGTTCAGGCACTTTAGTATCATTCTAACATGTTTGTTCAGTAATTGGTGTTTCCATATCTATATTCATACAATTGTTATTTTCAATTGGCATTTCATTTTCATTGTTATTTAGAATTCGAATCTCATTTTCATTTTTTCTTAGTATTTCTTTTAGGGAATGCATTTCCATTGGAGTTTGTTGTGCATGATTGTTTCGCAATCTATTCCCATGAAGAAAATCTAAATCATTTAAATCATAACCTGCTTCTAAAAAATCACCAATTTCATCATGAGAAAAAATTTCAAGGTTTTGAGACACATCAGTATTGAATGTTTGATTAGAATGTGAACTTAAATCTTCTTGTATTGGGTTCTCTTCTTTGGCCTCTTCATCCATCATGGTATCCTCAATGTCTTTCTCCTTTGAAACATTGCTCAACTCTGTAATTCTTTGTCTTCTCTCTCGTTGACATTGTGCTTCATTCTCTTTACTTATTGCAATCTCCTCATTTGTCAGAACTTTTATTTTCTTCTTTCTTCATTGTTTTGATCCCATGTTTGCACCAATTTTGAATTTGAATACTTAGCTTGTAAATTGTAGAAGAAGATAAGAAAATAGAATAACTATGATAGAAACATGTTGTTGTAGTTTGAAACTGTCATTCAATCATTGCAATCATTGAAAAATGGTTTGTGGGGCATCTTTTACGGCCTAACGAGTAGATCAGAATAGGGTACTTGACTTTTTAAAAATTGGGTACCCAATTTTTAAATAATCGGGTACCTGATTGTTTAAATATCAGGTGCCCAATTTGGTTAATAGCTAAATCCAAATTGGGCACCCAATTTTTTAATTGCAAATTAGGTTCCCAATTCTAATGACATGGATAAGAATTTGGCATGGGCATGAATTTGCATGGGGTTTTGCCTTGGGAAAAGGCATGGCATAGGCTTTTCCCCACCAAACCTATGCCTTTATGAACCAATTTTACTCAGGCATTTAATCAACAATTTCAAGGATTGTCATTTTTTTATATGGTCGCCCCCATTGAATTTTTTGACAAAACAAAAACCCATTATAGGTCTTACTATTCTGATTTCAAAAATGTAAATTTTATAGTGCCATGAGTTCATTTGCTATTTTTCCATTATTTATTAATCAAAATTATCTCTTAAACATTAAATAATGACATTCACTAAAACTTTAATAACTTTTTAAATTTTTCATATTTTGTAAATTAATTTACATGGCATCAATCCTCACACAATTCTTTTAAAGTTAAAAAAAATTAAATAAATAAAAATTAAATTTTGATTAAATTATGCCATTCGTATATGAGAGATTTTAGAAATTAGCTTAATCATCAATTAAAAATTAATTTTAAAAAATCATTAAAAAATTCAAAAAAAATGTTATCATCAATCTTTGGTGTGTTAGGTAACTTTGTTTAAAAGGATTCACAAAAATTCATTTAGTTGTGTCAAATTGTGGGTTCCATACACGGGCATGGTATGGTCCTAAAATAGGCATTTTGAAAAAGTGGTTTTTAAAGATCCATACCAAAAATAATAATCTATCATATGGGTATAAAAATAATTTAAATATTCAAAAAGAACATCCCAGGCACTACAATTTTTATTTCTAAAGTTTTTTATATTTAATCTCTAAATGGCTCAAGTTTTGGCATCAATTGACAATATATTTTAAAAACACAAAAAACACTTCCACTTTTTGGCCAAAAGTGAGACCCTTCTTCTTGCAATGACTCCAATATCTAACTAGTCCATCAATCTGAATTTTGGGATACAATTCTTTTACACACATATTGCCATTTTTCAATAATATTGTGATAGTATCAATGATTTCCTTTTTAATTTCCACTTTTCCATACTCTAGCCATAAGTATTCTCCATGTATTCTACTAAGTACAATTTTAATCCATTCTTCATAAAGATTTACGTGTAGTTGAACAATAAATGCACCAACCTAAACTCAACATTTTGCACTTCTTTTGTTTTGAATAGCTCTTCATATGCTAGTTCAATTTCCTCATTTCCAAATTCAAATTTTTTACTTTGAAGATATCAACTTACACCCTCCATTAATAGTACTCCATATAGTATACTTCATAAGGCTCCCATTCTGACTAGGTCTTTGAATTCCAGTGAACATACACTATATTATGGCTCATATTCATCAAATATTCATATCAACACCTTTCGTCCTTCCATATTTCTAAATTTCAATAGCCTAATAGAAATCTTGCTTCATTTTCTATGACACTTGGCTCTTTTTTTCTTTTACACTTCTTTTTCTCAGATGTGAAAACTTTGAAAAGTGTTTCCCGTATTTACAACATACATATTCAAACATCTATTTTTCTAAATGTATTAAATTCCAAGAAATAATTACTAGTTTTCCTTTTATTGGTAGTATAAAATATTATATTTTTTCTTCACTGATTCTTGATTTATTCCTACAAGTATCCTTTTACTTTTTGGCCCCTTATAAATAATCAATCATTTGTGTCCCAACTATTTACTTACCTAAATAGTTAGATGAAGTTCTCATGTCATCCAATAAGAGCTCCTCAGTTGTTATAGTTTCATCCCCTTTCCTTACTTATATTCTTTTCATTTCATTCATTACTTGGTCCTTGTCTATAGTTCCTTTTCCTTTTCTGGTTTGATTTTCAGCATTAAACTAATACTAGCAGTGGTAGATGGAGTGATTGTATTACAAAAAAAATTGAATGGCATTTTAGTGATCTCCACGGATGTGTTATTCCTGATCTACATTCTAAATTTAGATGGCCATGTTCTCCACATTGATAGAAATTCGCAAGTTCCATTATGTAATCCTCTGGATAGTGCACTATTTTCTTACTTTTCAGTGAGCTTGGTTGACATGTATCTGCCTTGTGACCATATTGATTGAATTTATAGCATTAGCCATTGAAACTCCCTCCAATTTTCCTATCATATTCTCTTGTCCTTCATTCTCAAGATTTATGTCCATATACATTGCAATTGTAATAGTAACCATTGAATGGAATTCTTTTTGCACTAGTTTCCTATTAGTATCTATAGCCAATTTTCTCCATAATAATAATAGATGGGATGATAGTTTTCTCTTCCTATTTCTACTTATTTTTTCTTTGATTGTTCAAAATTTGATGTTTTACCTTTCTTTTTTGAATTATTTTTTATAGGGGTCTTGTTGATAACCAGTTGCTCATTTTTCTTTACTAATAGTCTATCCAATTCTAGCATTCTTTCTTCAAATTTGGGGAATTTGAAATTTACCTCCTCAAATTTCACTTCATTGCTTACATTATTGTTTTCCTTTTTTAATTTTTGGTTTTCATTCTCAATATTTTGACTTCTTTCATTGATCTTGTTGATTAAATCATCTCGTGCATGAATATCATTTCATTGTCTTTCTATGACTAAATACTTTTCGGTCATTGTCTCTAGGGCATCTTGATGGCTCAATTTAGTGTTATATTTTTTTACTTTCAAGAGCTCTAGCTCTATATAATACCTTAATTAGTCTAAATGTCTGACTATCTTTTTCCCTTTTCATTAGATTTAACCTCTCCTTCAATTCATTGATCTTTTCCAATAGTTCATCATTATTTTCTAGTAATATCATTATTGAGGCATTAGCTTCCTCAAAGTTGACACTTTCTTCCCATAGTTTATCCAAAAAATCTAGACTTGGTTATAATTTCTCTATGAGATTCTTTTGCTTCGCAACTAAGGCTCTCAGTTTGTCTTTTAATTAAAAAATCTATCCATTTTCATCCTGTAGGGCTTCTTCTAATTCCTTCAGATATTTGTAGATATTCATAATTCCAAAGTCACTCAAGTTCTTTAAACTTTCTTTCAAGAATGAGGTCCTCTAATACAAATTATTGGTAGCTACAAGTAGGAAAAGGTACTAAGAAAGGGGGGGGGGAATCAGTACTTCCAACAATTCTCCTTTTTAAATGCTTACTTTCATTTAGTTGATAGTATGTTGAAACATTCACTCAATAATGACCTTTATCTCTTTTAGGTAAACCAATAGTTAATATACAACTCCAAAAATAAAATGAAACAAAAATTCAAACCATTAACTTGAAACAATTAGCACACTAATTTTTTGTATTATAGAAAACCCTTGGTTAGAGGGAAAAATTATAGTGGGTGTGATACAACTCATCATTGTAGTAATAAGGTGCTCAGTTAAGAGCTTACAATAATTTCATCTTCCAAATGACTGCACTTTGTTAAAAATTTATAATACCCTAGTAAGATTATCAAAAGTCCTATCAAAGACTACTCTATTAAGAGATTTATTTCCACTCTTACAGTGTTCACCTAATTAAAGCATTTACAATATGAGTTCAAAATAAGAACTACGAAGTCCTATTAAAGATGACCTTGTCAAAGGATTCCACAATATTTTTTATTAACTAATTAGGTAAAAAAAACAATAAATTGACCTATTTTTTCCTATTCTCTACTTGATAGGTATATTTTTTCTAGCATCAACTATTATCCCTCTAATAGTTTTCTTTCTCTGTCGCCTTATTGATAACTTCACCTTTTTGATAGCATATCACTGCACTTCTTTTGATAGCTTGTTTTCTTCTTCACTTCTTTCTATCACATGCCTCTTTCTTCTTCCTTTCATGCTTATTCACTCATTTCACTTTTTGAAATAATTTTTTAGGTCTTGAACTAATTAGGGTTTCTAGAATCTTCCATAAGCTTCCCTTGGCCTCGTCTTCCTTTTCCACTCTACTAGGCTTTAGCTTCTTTGATAAGCTAAGCCTTGTAATGTCCTTGATAACACATTATTCTCCAATAGCAATTTCTTTACTTGAATATATCATATAGCATAATATAAGATAATAGAGTTTTTGTAATGCCTACCCCTACTTGACTTTTACATTGTATTGTCAGATTCTTTTATGCCAGTTTTCTAATTGTGTTTTATGATTGTTAGTACATAGTCACTATATTTGATTATATGTCATTTCATACTTACTTGATTATATATTAAGTTACCTAGTTATTTCATGTGTTTATGTTTACCCTTTCAATAATGATATAGGTATGTTCAGTTGGTGATTTTTAGTTATTGAATGATCTTAGTTAGAAAAATAATTTTTATGTAGTTTCTATGGATATTTACCCCATACTTGCATGTGTATGGTGTGCGTGTATGTTTTCTTTATGTTTGACATTTATGATGTGGTTGAAGAAGGGAGTTGTAGTCACTTGCTAGTTAGGATCTACACGATGCACCACTTCCTATCATTGCTTGTTTAGTTTAGAATATTGTGTTTATACATGTTTGAATTTATGCAGATTGCATGTACTATGTATCGGCTTCCCTAAATTGCTAGGATGAGTGTACCCTATCACAGTATTTCAATGGTATAAGTGGGAAGATAACTCTTGAGTCCAAATACTAAACCCTAAGCCAATTGTCTTAGAAAATAGGACAAGTATTTAAGTTAGTTTACCCATTTGAATTCCTCAAGTGATGTGAATTCAAGATTTTGACCCTAGAGTTTGATTATGTTCTTTGCCTTTAGTTGAGTTGTCATTTTTGGTTTTGTGTGTATGTAGTGATTTTGTGTTATAATTAAATAAAATTAAAAGATAATTTAATGAAAAATTTATAAAAAAATTTGATATTTAATTATATTTAATTAATTGAGAAATTAATTAAATAAAAGAATTAAATTTAAGTTTTCTATTGAAGTTCTTTTCTAACATTTTTATTTTTATTTAATTTAATGATAATTATTAAGGAGTTTTATTTTAATAATAAACTCTAAATAATGCTATTAATTAAGTTAATAAATATATTATTAAAAAAATGTCTCGTGAATTACTTAAATAAAACAATATAATTTAAAGATAAACTTATAGTTCTAATTTTCGCATATTTATAATCATATAATTTAATAATAATTTATTTAAGAGTTTTATTTTAATTAATAAACTCTTAATAATATAACTAGTTTATATATATATATATATATATATATATATATATATATATATCCTTCTCAAGCACTACTATACTGAGATAATTTATGAAAATAGGTGCCTCAAGAAGGATTAAAGTGAGAAAATAATAATAATAAAGATTTTTTTAATTTGAAAGGCCATTCAATGCGATCATAGGCTTTAGCAAAATCTATCTTTAAAAAGATAGCCTGCTGCTTGGACTTATGAGCCCATTCCATAAAATTCGAGACAACAATGATGTTGTCAAGAATATATTTGGATTTGATGAAGCCAGTTTGTTCAGGCCGCATAAATAGACGAAGCATATGGCAGATTTTGAGAGAGAGCGCCTTAGCAATGATCTTATAAGACACATTCAGGAGGGTGATGGGCCTCCAGTTGCAGATGTCCTTAGGATCACTTGCTTTAGGTATGAATTTAATATTGCCTTTATTTATGATGACTCCTAAGCTTTTAGAATGGTATGCTTCAAGATAGACTTTGTGTAGATCAAGACCAATTTGCTCCCAAAGATGTTTGTAAAATTCACAGGGAAATCCATCACACCCAGGGGATTTTTCATCCGCCATGGAGTAAACTGCTTCTTTAAGGCCTCAGAGGGAAAGAAGTTGCTCACAGAAAGTGTGTTGCTCAACCGTGAGGCGGTTTGGTGTAATAGTAATACACTTTTTGAGAACCTCCTCCTGAGCAACCGAATGGCCCTGCAAAGCAAAACCATTCTCATAGTGAAGAACAAAAGCTTGCAGGATGTCAGGCAGACTGGAAAGAACATCAGTTCCCTATTTTATCTTTTTAATCCCAACATTGGTATGATGGGCTTAGAGATTCTAGAAGAACTCCTTTGAGGCTTTGTCGCCAACCTCCAACCAATGGAGACGGGCTTTGATTTGAGCTCCTCGGGCAGCATAGTTATCAACAATTTTCTTTTCATGGCGAAGCTTGGCAAGCTAAAGTTGAAGATCCACATCAAAGAGGTTGAAGGTGAGCGCTTTAGAGGCTTTTTTGAGGGAAAGGGTGTTAGCTTCATAAGACCGTTTTCTAAAAATTGCCAGCTGATCCTCGTAGATGAGCAACAAATGAGTTGTTCTGATAATTGCGTCATTCCACCATTGAATCCAACCTCAATGGGATTGTGGACATTTTTCCAAATTCCAGACACGTTGTATGTGGAAGATGGTGGAGGTATGCAATAGCACAGACGTGTTGAGGAAGAATTGAGACTTGGCCACTTTGGGGACAACTGTTTGCCAAAAAATGCCAAAATAAATGGGATAGTGGTCTGACAACGTCACATCTATTAGGAGAATGATAGGTAGATCACGATCTTCAGAAAAGGAAAAAAAAGATTGTGCCGAGATCATAGCATGATCAAGACATTTTAATATGCGATCAGGATTGGCTCAAAAATCTGACCAAGTGTGCCAGGCCCCATTATCATGACGGTAGCTAGTATTGGGATAAAAAAGGCCCAATTTATGACACATGTAAAACCAAGCTTCTCTTTCCCCAACTATCCAACGAAAAGGCAGAATGCCATCTTTTTCAGAGGCCACTTCAACCATATATTGAAGTCCCCACACAAGACCCAAGTAGCTGGTGGTAGGTTATCAGCAAGCCAAACCCATATTTGTGCCCTTTCCACAACATCATTGGAGGCATAAACATTAATTACTCCAAAAGAATGATTGTTAATGGAAAGCAAGAGCCAAATAATATGGTCTATGGGGTCAGAACCATGCAAAATAATAGCAGAATGAAGGCGAGGTGATAGGAGAGTGACTACACCAACTTGGCCAGCTTCATGCTGAGAAGAAAATATGACGCTATCCTGCCAAATGACGCGGCATGCAGCAGAAAGCATGAAACCAAAAATCTTAACTTCTTGCAGGCAAAGAAAATCTAAATTCCCAAGTCTATGATGAGTATCCTGGACATAGAATTTTCTACGGAGGTCTGTAAGACCTCGAACATTCCAAGAGAGGAAGTTCATGAGAACTCTTCCATATCATCCTCATCCTCTAGAGAGGAGTAACTATTTTGCAAAAAGGTAGAAATTGGGTGAAAGTCAGATAGAAAATCCTCTGGACTTATAGCCTGCCATTTGACCCTTGATATCTCTATATGTCCAGGATGACTGTGAGAATGCCTTGTTGCTGGTGGTACTATGGAAGAGACTGCAAGAGGAGAACAAGCCCTAGCCAAAGACGAGGCCCTAGCGGCTGCCTTAATCCCTTGCGAACCAGTAGGGTTTGAAACCTGCGAAATTGAAACAAGTGCAACAGAAGCCACTGGCGTCTCCATGCTAGCAGGTGCTGACACCTCGATGAAAGCAAGAGGATTCATGGTAACTGTCACATAGGATGGCTTGGGGGCCAAAAGATTCAAGGCAGGCTTGTCTTTGTGCCCAATAGTAACCCATTCTTCTTTTTTTCCTTCGACCTATTTGACAGGCGTCGCTTTAGGCTGGGGTTTGATCTTAGGCATAGCCAAAGGGCAATACCTGATCTTGTGTTCCACAGACTGGCACCTATAACAAGTATTAGGTAGGTTCAAGTAAAGCACCTTCTGTACAAAGGTTTGAGCACCAATCTGGATTTTCACAAAATCCTTGAGATCTTTAGAAAGATCAACTTTAATGTGAACATGCCGCTGAGGGCGAGCATTAAAAAAAATCTCTAGCTCCTTGATAACAACTTTGCCAAGGGCTTGTGCAATGGACTCAATAAAAGGCCAACAGGGCAAGGGTAGACCTGGGAATTTGACCCAAATAGGAACCCTAAGCTTTTTATCATCTGAGACAGAGAAGTCTCGGGACCATTTCTGAAAAACAAGCAGAGAGGAATGCATAAACCAAGGGTCATTGGTGAAAGCTACATCTGCTTGCGACGGGTTGGCAAAGCGAAATAAAAAAAATATTTGGTAAGGTTTTGCACAGCATCAAGGCGGACTCCATGAGGAGTCTAGCTTTTGTTGACCCATTCTTTGAGCATAGCTTCAGGGGGAGTCCTACCAAAAAAATACCCTATCAAGGTATGTTGTTCTAACCAGTCACATGCAGCATCAAATTCTTGCAAAGGAAGGACAATATCAAGATTACCTCATGGAAAACCTTCGGGACGAACTTGCGCAGGTGTTTGTTCGGTGGCAGTGCCATGGTAGTTCGAAGAAGCAGCGTGAATACCAAAAACAACTGGTTCATCACTGGCTAGAGCCATTATATCCTAACCTAAAGCTCCCGCAGTAAATGCGGTATGACAAGTACTGACAGAAGGGGGGTGCAAGCAAAGGGCCATACACAAAAAAAACTAAAAGTTTGCATGAAGCAAGAAAACCCTAGCAGAGCGAAAAAAGCTTAATCTCGTCTCAATAGTCATATTTCATTTACTATTTTCGTTCATAAATTTAATCTAATCTGTAATATCTACAACTAATAAGTATTGTATGCCATTATATTATAATTTATATCATTTTTATATTGAAAAAATGACATGCTTTTTGTGTCAGTGTCTAGATATTCCAAAGTCTTGTGAGGGTGACAAAAAATTCAAAGTGTCATCATTGGAAAAGTAGGCATGTGTTTGGCAACTTACAAATTCCCTCCAACTAGTTCTACATAATTGTGCATATATCCTATTTTTAAAAAATAGTCTTCAACATTTAACTAGAACATAGATTACAACCTACGAACTAGATTTTATTGCGTTATCTTTTTTTCCAAATTTTTTAAAGTAAAAAGAAGTCATTGTGTGACATTTTCTGAAACTAATCTGTTCACTGCCCCAAATTTACATGTGTGAACTTTGCAGCACTCTAAGACTTTGTAGAATTTTGCTAAGGAGTCCTTAGAACAATAGTGTCTCACAAGTACAAATAATTCTTTATTCTTTTCCTAAAATATATTCATGTACTAAATTTAACAAAACAAGTTTTTATTTCTCCTCTAATAAAAAAATTTTAGAAGCATAGTTTCCAATATCAATCATTTAATGCATATAAGGAAAACATCAAAAATTGCAAATATCTTGAAAACTATGACCCAATAGTTAAACTCATAGAAAACAAAGAAGAAACTATAAAAAGGCAACAAACTTCTAGATCTTGATGACACATTATACCCTATAAGTTCAAGACTTGCAGTTACATGCACCAAGAATATTGGAGGTAATTCAAAATATGGTCTTTGAACTTTTCATCTCTTCTATTCACCTTGATTTTCTCAAGTTTAGGGGTTATATGTATGCATGATTTTGAGTTCTCTTAAGTTTTTCTTTATCTAAGATATGAATAATGGTGCAACAGATTATGTTGTTCAAAAAATTGGAATTGATGAGAAGAAAGTCACAAAGTTTTACAGAGAAATGTATAACTATGGCGCAACTATGGTTGGACTCAGGGTTAGTTTTCCTTACAATTTTTTTTTTAATACATCTCTGCAATGTTTGATTGTGAGAAATTTTTTAATGGGTGTCATAAATAACTTTTCTTCCTCTTGTTGTTGAATCCCTATAGGCTGTGGACAATGAATTTGACTATGATGAATATCAAAATTATGCTCTCAAATGTTGTGCCTGGTAACTCTCATGTTGTGGTTTCATGTTGTTTTAATGTTGTTTTGGTAGGTAATGGACTGAAGCTTCAATTAATTATTATTGTTTTTTCAAATTAATTATTTTTATATGTTAATCTGGAATAGACCCAAATTAAAGACCTCCCACATTAAAGGCTGACAAGTTACTGTTGTGCTATAGGTTGTCGCCTTTCCCAAAACCACTTTTGGTTCAAAATGTTTAACAAGATTTTTTCCTTTCTCTTTTCATAGTTTTGTCCATGAAAGATTTCCATATGAGAATCTTAAGCTAGATGTAGTACTAAAGAGCTTGTTTTTAAGCATGCCTTAGACAAAAATTGTAAGTTCTTGTGTTTAACTAAAAATTATTCTTTTATGGAACTATGAGTAATATTAACTGTTTATACATGCTATCAATTTGATTATAATACTAGAAACAAATACTATCTTATTTCCTGTAAATGTATGTTGAAATTGTGAAAAAGGTGTTAAAAATGTACTATAACTATTCAAATGAAACATATTTTCAGAAATGGTGACAAAATTCATGTTGCCAAGGTGCTCAATAGACTCGAGTTAGAAGATTTTTTTGAAGGTGTCATATGTTTTGAGACTCTTAATTCTCACCCAAAAGTTGTAGAAAACTAC